>PVJI01031619.1:0-12972 GCA_004026765.1 Micronycteris hirsuta
TAGAGAACCTGAGACAACATAACAGTCTGTGTGCTCTGTCTGACAGTTCGGTGGCATGGTTGCCATGTGGCCTCTGGCTCACACTTACCGGGTCATGTTAGCGAGCAAAGTATGCAAGCGTCCCATACTTTCGTTTATGTTAAATAGAATGTCATCAGTTTAAATGAGAGAAACCAAAACAATTTAACCATGTATTGAGAGACCCCAAATTTGGGTCTGTATTGCTTCTAAACCTTAATGAATTGGGGTTGACAATGACAATTTATTGTGTTTTTTCCTCTGTAAAATAAGGCCATGGAGAATGGGGTGGTAGAGAGGTGTTGGGTGTTGGGTGTTGACTCCTAAGGCCTCTTACTTGGCTAGCATTCTATGGGTCTGTGATGAGCAATTCTCTTTGCATGAAGTAAAAGTGAAATGTGTTCTGAAACGTGTTCTTTACTTGATGGCTCTTCCTAGAACATTTCTCCGTCTAGAACTGTGGGTCTATATTTTGGACTTTAGTAAAAAATGTCCATGTGCTCTCTAATAGTCCCCATGCTAATAGGTTTCTGCTGAACAATGAGGCTTCAGAGCTGGAGTTTGTGAACAATTCAGGCAAATATATAGATAAGTTGCTAGGACCAAGTTGCAAAAGAGAGTAAAAATAACTAAATACTGACTATGCACTAGGCATTCTACTGAGATCTCTACCTGCTTTCTTTTATTAATGCTCACAATAACCCTATGAATTCAGAATTATTTTGCTTTCATTTAGTAAATGGTTGTAGTGAGACTTACAGAGTAATTTTCCCAAGCTCACAGAGCCAGAAGGTGGCAGAGGCTAGATTTGAACGCAGGATGCCAGGAAGACTCTTTTAAACATAGTGTGATGGTCTGTTGACTTTTTATGTTTATTGCAATAAACTTTTTTGCTGTAGTGCTTTGGGAAAATTGAAAATATCTTAAAATGCTACATGTGATAAATGTTTTATAATTGCCATCTAAAAACAAACATGTAACTTAACCAACCATTAAAAAATTTATATAAACTTACTGTACAGTAAAATTTTCCAATTTTAAATTAAACAGATTAAAATAAATATCCAGTTTAATTCCCAGAACTGTCAGCTACTCACTATCTGTTTAGTCGATTAGACAATCAACTATTTGTGTGCTCGGGAGTTTTATTGAGTTACCCACCAGTCTTTTGGTGTTTTGAGTGTTACTATGGATGCCATCACTTTGCTCTGCTTTGAGAACTGCTGTCTGAATGCTACAAGCACACACTGCCGATCTCGTGGTTCCTCCAATGAAAAGACTTTCAAATGGAAGACTAGCTTAATGCTTAATTACTTCTGATAAAGGCTATGCACACAGCGAAATTGCCTCATATCCTCACAAGTAACCTTATCCTGCATGCGTATTAAAAAATCCCAATCAAAAGCCAGTGTCAACAACAATATTCCCATGTAGGCTATTTTCACGAACAGTCCAGAAGCCTCAAATAGCTCAACATTTTTCACAACTGAGTTCACATGTTTCCTAAGAACTCTGAGAAGGTCTAGAAAAGCGCTAGTGAGGATGGGAGGAAGAATGACTATTTCTTACATTCTTATTTACCTTTCTTTCCAAACCAGCTCTGTTCATGAGGACCTCTTCTTTGGGCAATCATGGCCTTTTATTACTTATTATTCATAGTATGGCAAAATGTTTATATTTTCTTACTGAAAACAAGGGAGAGTTGACATAAAACACACAAAAGATATTTTAGCTCCTTAGCTGCAGTAATTTAATGCCCCCCTCTTCCACATATCACAAAAGCTGACCCCCACCCACTCTGTGGATTTCAGGATATCCCTTCTGTTTGTTCCTTTTACGATTAGGGACAGGGGAGATAAGGGAGAGATAGCACGTCTCACCAAGAGCCACACGTCCTTATGGATCCGCAGTAGATTGGGTTTCTAGGAAAATGAGCTTTATGTCCTCAAACTTTATAAATGTTTCCCCAGTCCTCCTCTCTCCTTCTCATTGTTTCTGCTGGCTTCGGGCCTTTCCTTTCTCTCCCTGGCTGTTCCTGCGTTGATTTTCTCACTGCACTGGCTGGTTAGCATGTTAAATATCATGAGAATAAGCTGCTCCCTGTCCTGGCATTGCTTTATGAAGGAAACATTTCCTTCCCTTGTGCAAGCCAAGGAGTTCCTTCCATGGGGAGAAAGTTGGAGTACTGATTGGAAACATACGTGATTGCTGGTTTAAATTTGGCTTATTTGCAACAGAGTTTGGGAGAGATACGAGAGAGGGGTTCTCCTGGTTCTGAGGTGGTTCCCACATCTGCTTCTTATTAGGAGCACCATGGAGAAAAGATTTGGAAATTAACTTAGTTGTGGAATAATAAAGTAGACCTCAATATGGGGGATTATAAGTGATTACCCTAGAAAATGAAGGGACAACTTCTCATCCCCTGGGTCCCTTACTTTTTCTGAGGTGGTTTGGCACTAAATAGAAACTGGAGAGGTATCCTGTACCCTCTCTACCCCCAGAGGATGAAGGTAATATTTTACTCTCTCTTCCTAAAGAGCCTAAATGCAGGCTTTCAGAGCGCAGAGAGCACAGCCAGTGAGGAGTCATTCACCCACAAGTCCCCAGTCCTGTGGGACCTACAGCAATGGGGGGCATTCTTAGGGACATGATTAGATTTGCAGCCACGGGGGAGAGGCAGGCCTACCTAGTATTCCCTATTCTGGATCTCTCTAGAAATAGGTGCTGGGCATAAGTCTTCAAAAGGAAAACAGTGTTTTTTAACTTTCTTGATTATCTCTCTCATTCCAGCACCTGACTTCTATAGAGGTCGACATCATAATCTGAAGAAAACACCCAGCCCTCATAAGTGCTATTCTCTGCATATTCTCATATACTCATTTGTTTGTTTTCTCCCTCCTCCCTTATTGAACGTAAGAGCTGTAATAACCGAGATCTTGTTATTATTTTGTCTTTCCTGTGCTCAGAGCAGTGTTTGGAATATTGTGACCACTTTACAATTAAATGCTAACTGAGCGAATCAAGAAAACAGTGATGGAAACTTTCCACCCATAAAGAGGATTTCTGGTTGCGGTCTTGGGTCCTTGAGTTCTTGACTGAGATGGCTCTGCATTGGGACCGATCCTCCTCCCACCCCTGCCCCAGAGTTGCAATAGATCACTCTAACTCCTCTAAGGCCAACTCACCTATATTTTGGGGGTAGGCAGGTAGATTACCACGATCTGAGGAGCTTTCACCTTCACTTGGAACACCTGCATCTGAAAATTAGAGCAACAATCATTCATTTAACATGGTGTAATTTTGCAGACAAAGGGCTTGATTAGTTTACTTTCAAAATGACCATCTAATTCTGTGATTTATTTTCCATTAAAGTAACAATAAATTATTGATTTTAGAGTTATTTTAACTAGTCATTTCTAGTTTTAAGAGTCTAGTCAGAAAATTACTGATTGACTTAGGAAATAAGGAGTTTATGGTAAAGACAGATTTTACATCCTGCCATGAGAATTATTGCATTGTTACTTTGTAATTCCTCTGCTAGAGAGTGAGTAAGGTCACCTCTCCATGCCTCAACTGAGAGAGGAGGAGTTATTTTTGAAACAACTTCTTTTGGTCAACTTGAGTCTGAAAGGGGGAGGCAGTTCACTCCCAATAAGAGGGCCCATGACAGGTCATGTTGCTCGAGCTGAGCGTTCCTCAGGCAGAGATGTCTCCAGTCTGTAGTCACACATTTGAAATGGTTGTGGAGGGAAAGTTCACCACAGAAGGTTGTGACTAAACACAGCCTGGTGACTAAAACTCATTGTTTTTAATGTTATCTTGTGTAGGAAAAAGGGGGGACTTTTGAAATAATCTTCTACATGATGTCTGTCTCAAAGAATTCCAAACCTCTTATTTGCTAGGTAATAGCAAAATGTCTAATTAATATGGTACAAGTAAAAGGAGCAAGCTTCCCTAATCTTTGAATAAAATCATTTTAAATTTCTTCAGTTTGTACGTAATCCAGTATGGCCTTTCCAGCTTTTCTGCTTGTAATGACTATCTACCTCCAAATTCTATGAGTAATCGACTGACTTTCTCTTTCTAATTCAACATTTCCAGGCATTCAGGGAGTCTTATTGGTTGTGCTCAATTAGTTGCAACAGCGCATGGCCAGCGTCTGGATTTCTACCTGTGGGCCAAGTGACCATTCTGGATTCTGTCAGTGTTGGTTTCCATGAATCTGCCCCCGGAGAGCTCTAAACAGAGAATTTTTCCTCAGAAGGAGTCATATACACAGCGATGTTCCACAGCATTGACAGCGTTGAGAGAAAGTAAAACCAGAAATCTGGCTTGTGTGGTTCCATCAGTTCTTCAAATGTCAACCCATTAAAGAGTCACAAGAAAGAATTTAGCTTTCATTGAAGCTGAAAGCAGCCTTGAATGTACTTGAGTGAACTCCCTCATTTTACAGATCAGAATTTGATGCACAATTTCCCTGGCTGAGATCACAAAGCTAGTGTAGGTCAGAGCTGAGAGAACTCGGGCAGACTTGTGCAAGGAGTGGAATCTGGTAAAGTGTCCTCAGAACCTTTGCTTGCCTCCATCCTTCTTTCCTCCTATTTTCTTCAATAAGAGAGGAGTTTAATTTCCAAATTTATTAAAATCATAATTAGAAAATCAAGAAAGAAGTCAATAAATAAACAGTCCAGTGTTTTATATGTTTTAAAGTGTTCACCTTATCTAGTTTGTGAAATAAAAATAACTTTACCTAAATTTTGATAATATTGTTGACATTGTTTAGGTTCTTTGACTTCTCTCTATAGAAATTGATAATATTCCTCTGACAACATCAATGGAGGGATTGTATAGAAAAGATTAATATTAGTATTAAACCAAAACTTCTCATTTATTTGAGAGAGACCAAAGTTGGTAAGAAGAAACAATTTATAGAACAAAGACATACAATTAATTGATTTCAATGACATAAAACAAATGTAGCCAGGCCAACAATATATTTATCTGATGGAGTCCTAAGGAGATCTACTATAATGACTACTTAGTATATTAACCTTTTATGTTCATAACTTGTGCCTCTGGAATGTATATAAATTATCCAGAAATAGGGATATTACAAACTTCATTCCAGAACTTGTTCTAATAAATACTAGTTCTTTTTTAGCGTAGCTGAACTTAAAAGTTTATATGGTTTAGAATAGTTGGGTTTTAAAATCATCTTTTTCTCTCAAATTCTCAACATGCTTGCCCACAATTAGGTGAGCACAGTACTACCTGAGGATTACATTTTGCTGATGGGAACTGAATCCCGGGACGAAGGAGGAATGATAAGGGTGGTGTTCACTGAAACGGAGTCCTGCAGTAATGACTGCCTCAGGCAAGAGACCACGCCCTGCTGTTACTGTTTATTTTTCATTTAATTCTTTAAGAATTTGGTATAGGAAAGTGGGAAATAAAATGTTCTAAGTGCCATTTATCATTGGAATTTAGATATTTTAAAAGAAAAATAGTCCTTTATGTCCTTTGGCCACATGACATGTACTAAAAAGCAGGAAGAGCAGTGCCCTGTGCATTGAAATTGTGGACCTATGTGATTCATCTTTGCTCCAGTTCAGGGTCGCTTTAGTCTCGACTGGTCAGAGGAAAGCTCTGGAAAACAACCTGGCCAACCCGATCACTTTCTCTTTGGGGATGGATGATGTTTTATCCTTAGACTTTTAGGAAAATTTAATTTTGTTGGATTTGGCAGGTTAGCTGGATATAAATGTATTTTTGAAAAATCACAAGCAATTTAATTACAAGAAATGGAAGGTTATTCCCTCATGGCTGCTGCTATTATAGAGGTAGTCATAACAGCCCTCTTCATATTTCCCACTTTTCCCCATTTGAGACAATCCCAGAGAGAATGAGCGAGAGGGCTGCTGAGTGTACTGGCAGCAACCTAGACACCGAAACAAAGAACATCAGTGACGTGGCGGTTTCCCTTGGGAAGGCCAGGCTGTTTTTAATAAACCACGAGCTTGAGAAACCTTGGTGAAACCCCCGAGGAAAAGCTTATCAGTATTAAAGGGCATTCTAAAAGTTGTTGGAGGTGTTTACTTTACCCTTTTCCAAAAGGCTTTATTGACTTCATACTATGTTATGGGTAGAGTCAATAGAACCTGTCTCATCCTTTCCGCCCCTGCTTCCTCTCAAAACCTCCCTCAAACCTGACACCACCACAAATCACTACAAAATAAACTACAGAATCTCAGAAGAAATAAAAGCACGAATATTGACTCATGCTCCCTGTTAACTCACTTCTCTCACCCACAGCTAACACATGCTCTTGAAGATTTATACAGGGGACTTGATGATACAGGGGACTTCTTCTAACCATCTCTGAGATAAGGGGAAACAACATGTGGCATTCCAACAGCAGCTGGAGGGACCAGAGAGTCACTGCTTCTATGGGCGAAGGCATTTTTTCTCCCCTCCTAGTTTCTTCCAGCTGGTTTAATAGTTAAGTCAACATGAGACATTAACAAGAGAAAACAACTCAGCTTAATTACAAACATATACATATGGAGACCCCACAGACACGACAGAGTGAAAGACCGGACATACATGAAAAGGTTCAGATACAGGAAGGTAAGATGAGGCATCTGTGGCATTCTGAGCTAGGATGATTTTAGGCATCTGAGGCTTCAGAAGGGAGGACGGTCATCTACAGGTTGATAAGAAGAGCAGATGTTCAGTAATTAAATATTTGCCCAGCCCTATAGATAGGTCATAAAAAATTATTTCTGCTGATAACATTTATGATGGACAAGGCTCCAAATTTAAATTCTTTCAGGGAGAGGTGAAAGTCTCTTGAGCTGCAAGGTCTCAATTGCCTTCATCTCAAAATAATCCACACGCCAAAGTAGCACGGTTTGGGAAGGCCTGTTCTGACCCCCTTCACTTCCTTCACTTCGTGGCTATGTTGAGTCATCAGCAGGTACATGTGAAAAATCAAAGCCAGATGAATGAGTGCTATAGGAAACGCTTTTTGAAATTCTGATATGGCATCACCTTCTGCACAACTAAAGAAAACAGCGAAATGAAAAGGGAACCAACTATATGGGAAAACATACTTGCCAGCGATACCTCAGACAATGGTTTGATCTCTAAAATATATAAAGAAGTCACACGACTCCACTCCAGGAAGACAAACAATCCAGTTAAAAAATGGACAAAGAACCTAAACAGACATTTCTCCAAGGAGGACATATAGAGGGCCCACAGACATATGAAAGAACGCTCAACGTCCCTAGCCAGCAGAGAGATGCAAATTAAAACCACAATGAGATACTACTTCATATTGGTCAGAGTGGCCATCATAAACAAATCAGTAAACAACAAGTGCTGGTGAGGCTGTGGAAAAAAGAGAACCCTAGTGCAGTGTTGGTGGGAATGCAGATTGGCATAGCCACTGTGGAAAACAGTATGGAATTTCCTCAGAAAGCTAAAAACGGAACTGCCTTTTGACCCGGCAGTTCCACTGTTGGGATTATACCCTAAGAATCCTGAAACATCAATTCAAAAGAACCTATGCACCTGAATGTTCACAGCAGCACAATTTACAATAGCCAAGTGCTAGAAACAGCCAAAGTGCCCATCAGTAAATGAGTGGATCAAAAAACTGTGGTACATTTACACAATGGAACACTATGCAGCAGAAAGGAAGAAGGAAGGCCTGCCCTTCACAACACCATAGATGGAACTGCAGAGCATTATGCTAAGTGAATAAGCCAGGTGGTGAAAGACAAATACCATCTGATCTCACCTATAAGAGGAACCTAATCAACAAAACAAACAAGTCAGCAAAATATAACCAGAGACATGGAAATAAAGAACAAATGGACAGTAACCAGGAGAGAGGAAGGAAGGGGATAATGGTCCATAAAAGGGAGGAGTTGTCAAGGAATATGTACAAAGGACCCATGGACAAAGCCAACGGGGTTGTGGGAGGATTGACTGTGGGAGGTGGGGTGGGTAGGGTGGGGAGAGTAGTGGGGGAAAATGAGGACAACTGTAATTGAACAACAATTAAAAAAGAAATAAAGATCACTTAAATAGTAAAACAATAAAAATAAAATAAATAAAATAAAATTCTGATATGGGTAGTATTGTAAAGGACTTTGCAGAAAATCAACTGTTATATATTTGTTTATTTATTCAAAAATATTATCGAGCACCGATCTGTGCTAGCCATTATGTTAAATAGTGCTGTGCAACGGTGAGCAAGGCAACAGAGGTCGCCCTCCTTCCCTTCTTTCAATTCTTTACAGATATTTATTATAACACCAAAACCTCTGCTGGCCATCCTAGCCATAATTACTCCCTCACACACATTTCTTATCACCTTTCCCTGTGATTATGATCTTTAGCTGTTATTGTTATTTAATAGAGGATATATTTTACTTATTTATTGCCTGTCTCCCCACTATAATGAAAACTTCATGAAGCAAAGGAAAATTACATATTTGCAGCACGTAAAACAGTGCTGACAATAGACACCCAATAAATATGTGTTTAATCAATCAACTAATGAGTGAAGCAATTGGAGGCCAGGACTTAACTATAGAATGTCACTGAAGGTTTCTCCTGTTTTTGGTTTGAATCTATTAATCACTATTCATTAGACGTGGTTTTTGAACTTCCTAGACATTTTATCATTTCTTCTCCAAAAACTTCAGGGATGACAGTGTCTGCAGACTGGTAAAAACACAATTAATTATGTCTGGCATTCCTCTGATCTACACATCAAACATGCCTAGAAATAAAGCTAACAGATTTGCCTGAAAAAGCACTTTCTCTCGATGTATTGATAAACACACTCATGCAAAGGGGCTCCAAAATGATCTGCTAAAATTTATAGTTTTATTTTTTTAGGGGAGAATGTGAACGCAGTCCCCCCCCCCCACCACAAATTATGCAATGGAGTTTCACACATTTGGGGAAATCGCAAGGGTCAGCACACCTGGAGTGCAATGAATAAGCCTCACCCTGGGAAAACCACCTTCCTGATCAGGGTAGCTCCTCTGCCAGGTAAATATTACAATTTATTAATAGGATTGACAATACCTACTTTGCTGTGTTCCTATGAAAAGTACTCAAGATAAAGTCATAAAAAACTTTAAAATCTATACATTGGCTTTGGCTAAAAGTAGAGGCAGTAATATTCATCTGTTTTATAATTTAATCAATCAAAACCAACAAAATCTCTCACTTACAATGCCTGGCAGTAGAGGTCATGGATATGCAGAACCAGCAAAGGAGACTGAACAGGAAGAGCAGAGAGTTTAGGAAACCGGATTACAGCGGTGTCCAAGGCTAAGTGATAAACATATCAGTGCAGTTAATAGGTCAACAAAAACAAAGGATTAGCCAGGTGAAGGTTATGGATAAGGGAAAGACTTTACTGAAATAGATTCAAGATAAAATGGAAACAACAGGTATAAATAGCACTTTTATAAACTTTTGCTATAAAGAAAAGCAATGAAATAAGATATGAGATTGTAAGAGGGTTTTTTTAATGGTTCCCAAAATAATGGCCTGTTGATGTGGGAATGATTCAGGAGAAAAGAAAAAAAAAATGTTGTGATTTAAAGAAAGGCTAAGAAAATTTGGTATATTATATATATCTCATAGACTAGATCATAAAATTGAAACTTAAAATGTCTTTCATAGGCCAAAATGAAATAGGCTGTCCCCTTTGTGAAAGAACACACCTAAAATTTTACTTTACAAAGGGAGATAGCAAAACAAACTGGCCAGTAGAGAAAATTTTATCTGTGATGAGTCATAACCTCACCTGACTTTAAGGCTCAAAACCAGGTAATCCATATGGATGAGAAAAAACTACAATCTGAGAAATTATTTTAACATAACCACAAATTAGTAGCACCTCCAGGCACCAGTCAGAAGGAAATAAACATTTTTTCTGGAGGAATCCACTCATTACTCAAGCCTCATAGAACTTCCAGAGATACATTCCCAATGCATAAGTAATCATGACTGGAGATCACAAACAAGGTACCAAAAGGGAGAATTAGCAGAAATAACAGCAGGACCAGGCCCATAAAGATTCAGTGGTAGAATTGGTATTTCAGCCTGGACAGTCTAACTTTAGAGTATAGCTCCTAACCACTATGTTATACTATATTTTCCAGTATTCTGTATGCATATTTAACATATTTAAGTAAATGAAAGATGGAATTTAAATGGAAGCAAAGAATAAGAAAAAGAAATGGAGCTTCTATAAACTAAAAAAAATGTTTTTTAAGTTAAAATCTTACTGGAGATTTTATAGATTATACTTAACATCAGATTAGGTATAATTGGAGAAAATTAGTAAATTGCAAGATAGAGCTGAAGAAACTTCTAAGAATGTAACAGAAAGACAAAGTGATGAAAAATATGAAAGAAAGGGTAAAAAAGAAAAATCAAATTGTTTAACATATATTTAATTGGAGTACCAGAAAGGCCTATTAGATAAATATGTGAAAAGACAATAGCTAAGAATTTTCCAAAATTGATAAAAAAACACCAATCATTAGGCTTTATCAATGAGGCTACATTTAAGGAAAAGCAACCAGAATATCAAAGGTCTTGAGCCAATGGCATAAAAATATTTCGTTTTGATAATAAAAGACATTTTTTAGGTGAATTAATGGTCTAAGAATTTCTTTAATTGAATAGTCCTCAAATATTTTAAAATTTATCATAAATGAGAGGGATTAAATGTAGTATTTATTTAATGTTAGAGGGTTGAACTAGGGCTGTGGATATCAATTATAGGGAGGTAGTTTGGGAGTTTATTAGAGGGAAAATATTCATATGAATAGAGTGGCTACATTTTAGACACTAAGCTGTCCTTCACTAGAAGTTTCAGGATCATCCGTAGGGAAATTTTGGAGTGGGTAATTCCTGCATTGGGTCAAAAATTGGACTAAAAGAACTGAATAAGCTCTGCCAACTCTAAGATTCTAAAATAATAATAGTAGTAATTTATTCAAAATGTTCTGAGCACTATAAAAACATTAGTTTGTTCAAAACTTTTTGCAACCCCATCAGTTAAGTATTTTCTCTGTTTTGGCAGGTCAAAACAGTAAAGTTCAGAGAATTTAAGTAACTTGCTGAAGATATGTGGCTTTTATGGGGTACAACCGATTTAAATCCAGGACTGCCTTACTCCAAAGGGGAAATTTTCCATGATGCTTCACTAAATCTCAGGATAATGAGCACCAACTCAGTTTTAATCTTGCCAGATTCTCCAAGGAAGTCCCCTCTGTCTCACAATATTTGTGTAGGAAATCATAAACCCAAATTGACAAAGGCAGATACACACACACAGAGGCTAAATTGATACTGCCTTCTTTCTTTTTGAGACCTATGTGTTATGTCACTTAAGAGAAGCCTTCTTCATTCGTAAAAAATACATTTGTCAGTGGGTAATTTTGTTATTAGAACTAATTTCTACCAGCATACAAAACAAATTTCTATTAGTTTTTATACTGCTCTTGCTTGTGTTGACCTATATATAATTGCTTTTTCTTAAATTTTCTTTACATTTGATTCATTCAAAGGCCTTAAATGAGCTCTTGGTGGTGTTGGATATTGTTTTACCAATTCGGCTAATAAATATTAATGTTGGCTTGTCTACTAATGGGAGAGCCATAGAATGGCTATACTACTACTGAACAAAGAGAAGCCTAATTTGGAAGGTTTCTTTTAATAAATCCATTGGCATGTAGTGACATTTAAGAGGGCAGTTAGGAAGAAAATCAATGGATAGACATTATTTTAGACAAAATAGAATAAAGATCGAACATATTTAGAAACAGAATTTGCACTAACCTAAAACTCTAGCATGTGCTAAATGTTGAAAATAATATCCATGATAGTCCTGAACTGGGGATACACAAAAAAGACATTCTGTCATCCTGGTGAGAGGTGCACTATTTCCAGGGTATTTTTCACAGATTTGAGCTAGACTGGAAACAAATTTTGTAGTTAGCTGAATTTGATGGTATTTGTTTGAATTAGACGAGCTCAAAGTGAATAGTCAAATCTAAGTCATTCTCTAAACTGGCTGGTAAACCTGCTGGGCTCATAGGTCACAGGAGAAAAAGGACGTCTTTTGAGTGAATAGGTTTTGCTAAAACTTCTAGTAGTTACCTCTGGGCTATGAAGAGGCGTGGGAAATTGGGACCCAAAGGAAGCTGTCAAAATGTGAAGCGGCACTGTTGGAGCCTTGTTACTTCCCAGCGTTCTTGCTCACAGGTCCTTCGGTTTTGTAGGGTTGAATTCCAATTTCTCCAGTTGACTTCTACATATGTCCCTTTTACACTTTTGTTTAAATACCTATAAGCAGAAACTACTCTTATTGCTGAATTTTAGAACTTGACTATTCCTTGAAAGCGCAAGTCTTATTGTGGAAAAGCAGAGATGGCGGCAGGACTGCTCATCACCTCTCTGTTCTCATTGACTGACGTATGGAGGAGGAGGAGGAGGAGGGAGGGGGAATTTGGTTGAGACACTGTCCACTTTGGCTTACCAGTTGTAGATGAGGTTTCTCAATCTGGGTGTGTGTGTGTGTGTGTGTGTGTGTGTGTGTGTGTGTGTGTGTGTGTGTGTGTGTGTGTGTTGAGGGCATTGAATTGAAGCTCTCTTCTGAAAACAATACTAATAGAATCATAGTGAGCCTGTGCTTGATATTAGTATCCTAAAGGACTGTCCTGAAGGAACGGCTTAATTTCAAACATGTGGCTCATTAAGACCTACTGTAAGGACCTGTTGTTTTCATCTGCAGACACTCCTTTTTTGAGAGAAGTATACCTTTCTTGCTTTATGTAGCTGGGGAGATAAACGTATGTTCCATTAAGAGAAGCTAACACTAGGGGGGAGGGGGGAGGGGACAAAGGGGGGGAA
>PVJI01031620.1:0-12965 GCA_004026765.1 Micronycteris hirsuta
TTCAATTCCTTGGATTTCTTCTTCTCCTTCTGGCAGCCCTATGATCCGTATGTTGGGATGTTTACAGATGTCCTGGAGGTTTCTGAGCCCCTCCTCCGTTTTCTGAATTCTTGTTTCTTCATTCTTTTCTGGTTGGATGTTTTTTTCTTTCTGCTGGTCCACTCTGTTGATTTGAGTCCCAGTTTCCTTCTTATCCCTATTGGTTCCCTGCAGATCTCTCCTCATTTGTTCAAGCAATTTTGATAATTTTTCGTCGAATTCTGTGAGCATCCTGATACTAGGGTTGTTTTTTTTTTTTTTTTTAAAGATTTTATTTTTATCTATTTTTAGAGAGAAGGGAAGGGAGGGAGACAGAGAGGGAGAGAAACAGCAGTGTATGGTTGCCTCTCACATGGCCCTCACGGGGACCTGGCCTGCAACCCAGGCATGTGCCCTGACTGGGAATCGAACCGGGACCCTTTGGTTCCCAGCCCACGCTCAATCCACTGAGCTACACCAGCCAGGGCTTGATACTAGGGTTTTAAACTGTGCATCTGATAGGTTGGCTATCTCTTGGTCGGTTAGTTCTGGAGCTTTGATCTGTTCCTTTCTTTGGGCCACTTTTTTTTCCTCGGTGAGCCTGTTACTGGAAGGAGGGCGGAGCCTTGGGGTTCACCTGGGCAGGGAAACTCACAGTTGCTGGGTTGTGACATAGCCTGTGGGGGCGGGACCTGAGAGCACAATGGTGCCTGCTCCGCTCTCCACACCCACACCACCTCCTGGAAGCAATTCGAGCCCCTCTGTGCTGGCTCCGGGGGTCGCTCCGGGGTCGGTGGACGGGCTGCACAGCTCCAATCCCCTGTGGATCTCCCCAATGAACTCTCCTGTGAGGCTGGTAGTTCCTCCCGCTGCAGACTCCACCCCCACAGGTGCTCTCAGTCTGCGTGGATGGGCTGCGCCCTGCTTTCTCTCCCGGTCCGTCAGCCCACAAATGCGGACCTGCCCGGTCCACCAGTCTCGGCCCTGCTGGGTCCGGATGAGCCGGGCGCTGGCCACGCTTAGGTCAGGCACTCCCGTCTCGGTGTGCTGCAGCCCCGCGGGAACCACCCCTCCAACCGCGTCCTCGTCCTGCCGTCTGCTCACCAGCTCTCCACGGTCTTGCCGTCTGCTCACTAGCTCGCCGTAGGGTCACCTAGCGCTCTCCCTCCGCCCTGCTCCTCCCGGCTCACCAAACTGGATGAATGTATCTTCTTTAATTCCTTGGTTGTCGGACTTCCTCTCAATTCGATTTTCTGTCAGATCTGGCTGTTTTTGGTTGGGTAAATTTCTGGTTTTTTCCTTGTTTGGTTGTGCGAGGAGGCACAGTGCAGTCACCTATGCCGCCATCTTGCCGGAAGTCTCCCCTCTTAGAGCTTTTTGCCTCATAAGATCCTCAAAAAAATCATGCAGAGTTCCAGAGAGGGTAGATCCTTCTTCTCTGCCCACTGGACAGATAAGTGGGCTGAAGCTTGGAATGGTCTTCTGACTCCCAGTCTACCTGCTGTTTCATTTTCTGCTCCTCTAACAAATGTGCTGATTAGGTCAGAGCGATTCAAGACAGGGACACTTGCTTTCCAAAAAGGATGTTAGAACTAGATTACGTATGAACGTGGAGTTCAAACTAGTCTGGTATTCTGCACAGGTACTTCTACACTCTGACAGATGGCTGGTCCTGCAGTGTGGTTCACCCAGACCCTCTGCCGCACACCACACTGGCAGATGCACTGCAGCCAAGATGCACGTTCACTTCCTCAAGGCTGCAAAGAAGGAATGGCATGCCGCCACCCCACGTGCTGCCCACGTTTGCACATACAACCAATTCCTGTGTGGTAGATTTTGAAAGTGTCCGACTACTTTTTAATCATTTTGACTTTACTGCATTCTAAGTCCTAGAAAATTTGGTTACTGATTTGATAATTATAATATCTTAAAAGTTATTTTTAAGATAAATAACTTAAACTTTTGATAAATGTAACAATATAAACAAGCTCTGAGCATCCTCTGAGAGCTTCTATCAAAGGGTTTCAATACTAACATTTATTAAGCATTTCATTTTCTTCAATGTCTGGTGGTTCTCAGGGGTTACCACCACTGGCACTTGCCTGAGGGACAGCCAGGGCTGAACACTACATTTTTATAACACTTTCTAAGGAAAGAAAGGTAAAAGGAGAAAGGACATGTGTCACCTTCTACTTTCTCCAGCTTGGCCAGGGTCAGTCCGATCGCGTTGGGGCGATGTGGGCTCCTCGTGGAGAAAACCCCGGTCTTCGCGCCGTTCAGTCTCGGAGGCTGCACTTTTGCCTTGCAGCTCAAATGACCATTTTTGTGAAAAACAAACAAGATCCTATTGAAAAGAAACCAAATCACTGAGTAAGAAAAAAAAATCACAAATTTATCATAATGAGGGGGGAAAAAACTTTAATCCCCACAAATTAAAGGAGAAAGAAATGCTTTTAAATGGTATTAAAATTTAATGTACGGTAAGAACACCAGCCCCTTTTCCTGAAGGAAGACAGGGTCTTATCTTACATGTAAAATGACTGGCACGTGGTTAAGAACTTGACAGATGTTTGTCCGGTGGTGCCTGAATGAACGCTGTTTACTAGCTAAGTGCCTGTATAGGCCAGGCAGTATGCTAGACATTTTTATACTCATTTCATTTAATCTGCTTAAGAACCTGAAGAAGTATAATTTATCCCCCATTTTAAGGATGAGAAAATTGAGGTTCAGAAATGTTAAATAACTTGACTAGGTCTTTCTACACAAGATCAAAAGCAAGGCCCTGGCAGGGATGGCTTATTTGGTTGGAGCATCATCTGCAGACCAAAGGGTCATGGGTTTGATTCCCGGTCAGAGCACTTCTGAGAAGGCAGCCGGTCAATGTTCCTCTCTCATATTGATGTCTCTCTGTCCTTTCACCTCTCTCTGAAAGCAATGAAAAAATTGTCCTTGGTTGAAGATTTAATAAATACATACATAAAAGATCAAAAGCAAGAATCTATGAGGAAAAACAGTAACAAATTTGAAAGCATTAAATTAACGTACTACAAAATGTCATCCCCGGAGAAAACGTTCACTGGTGTTTAACAGACACTTGGTCGATACTTGTGGTATAGACACTGTTCCTACAAATCACAAAGTAAAGGACAACTCCATATAGGAAACTAAATAAACAGCATAATAGGTCATTCACACATGAAACAGAAATAGCTACCAACCATATGAAAAGATGTTGAACCTCATTAATAATTAAGAAATGAAACTAAAACACAAAATAGTTTTTCTGCCAGGCAAATATGTAAAAAACTGGTAACATATAGTGTTGGCAAATGAGTAAAGGACATTTTTCCATGCCTTTGAAGTATAAATTGGGTAAGCTTTTTAGAGGGCAATTTGGCAGGAGTACTCCAAAATTATAACCCAATACAGCCACCTCTGATATCCTATTCATAAAAATATACAATTGTCCAAGAATATGTATCTAAGGGAGTTTGTTACAGCATTACTATATAGCACAATAAGTTTCCATTAACAAGTGAATTGCAATAACAGCCAGCCATTAAAGCAAAAAAAAAAAAAAAAAGGTAAATCTATATGTACTGTCATGATATATACTAAGAAAACATATTCCATTTTTACAAAATAAATCCACTCTGTATATGTTTATTTATGCTTCATGTGTATTAAAAAAAAAACAAGAAGAAAAGGTCTGGCAGAATATACACTGAGCTGTTAACAGCAATAATCTCTGAAAAGTATTGGGGGGAGGGGATGAAAGGGGAGAAAAATAGGAGAAATAAGAAAAGAAATCTATATCTTCCTGAATCCATTTTCTTATATCAGCAATGTTTTGTTTTGTTCTATTGATTTCTTTTTTTTTAGAGAGAGAGAGAGAGGAAGATAGAGAGAAAGAAACACTGATCTGTTGTTCTACTTATTTATGCATTCATTGGTTGATTCTTGTATATGCCTTCACCAGAATTTGAACCCACAACCTTGGCATATCAAGATGACACTCTAACCAACTGAGCTACCCAGCCAGGGCCTCAGCAATGTTCTCAACTTAAATAATTCAACCACGATCATAAAAACTAGGTCAGAGAACACCTGTGTTCTTTCTACCCTACCCATGTTCCCAGATTAATATAAAAAATAACTATTTCGGAAAAAACACTTAATTTTAGGTCTTCACCAGTAGACCAATTCAGACTGCTGATGTTGGGGTAAGGAAGAATGGACAGAATTCCAAGTGACATTAATATAACACAGGCTTTAATATAGATAACACTTTATTTAAAGCATCTAGATCTCTAAGGTATGTTCAGGCATTTTTGTCTTTTAGGATGAGTAGACTTAATTCCTGATGGGTCGAGAGCAGGGTCCACAAGTTTTTTCTGTAAAGAGTCAGATAGTAAATATCTTTGGGTTTGCAGGCCAACCAGTGTCTGCTGTAACTATTCAACTCTGCTGCTGCAACACATGAACAAATCCACGTGGCTGTTCCCATAAACTTATTTACAAAATCAGAAGGTGGGATGGATTTGGTCCATTGGCCACAGCTTGCTGACCCTGGTATACAGGACAGAATGACTACCCACAGGCAGAAGCAAGAAGATCTACAGATTTCAGCTCAACAGAAAGGCGTTGATCACAATTAGAACCAACTGCAAATGGATGGTGCCCCTCAGTGCATCCCGAGCTTCCCTCAGGGTGTCTGAGTTATGCAACCACGTGAGTGAATACAGGACAGGAATCTCATGCAATAGACAAGGGTGGTCTGGAGGGCAGGCTCCGAGGTTTCCTCCGTCAGTATCGACTGGTATGCTTTTTGCTCAGGCACAAGATCTGACCCAAAGTACCACTTTGAACTATAAAACTTACCAAACATGAGAAAACTGTTCTAAACCCATCAAGGAATGTTCAGGATTATTAAAGATGCTCTTTCTAATTCTCAAACAAGCCCTTGAATGACTACAAATGGATGGCTGCCTTGGAGTACCATTCTTGGCTGAGAAACAGGATTCCAAGTAGCCAATTGGCTCAGTTAAAAGATTCCCTACAGGAGAAAATTAGATAAAAAATCATTAGTCAAAAGGTCATCAAAGTTGTTGGAAAACATTTTTTTTTAATGCAGTGATTTCATAGTTTTAAAATCTACTAGGTGTTATTCAACTAGAGAACATGATTCTTACAGTATTCATGAATACATACAAATACCCTCATCATATATACACATTGTTATACACTTTTAGATGATATACTGGAAAGAGCACAAGTCTGAGAAGTAAAAAAGGAAAGGAAAAGAACATTGTTAGATCTACTATGACCAAAGTTCAAATTCCACGCTACCATTACTAAGTTACGTGACTTTTGTCAGAGCTAAGAGGGTATTTCAAATAGAGAGAAAACATGCACAGAGTTAAATGAAAAATGTTGTTGGATATGCAAGGAACGAGCTATCTTGATTGGCTGGAGTGTGAAATACAAGGCAATGAATAGTGAAAGGAGAGAGTGGTTGTATTTAAGTAAAGATGCTTTCAATTGAAACAACATAGGAAACAAACCAGTTTAATGAAACAATAACTTGAATGTATGGCATTACTACTAAAATACCTACAGGCAGGGCAGATTTCAGGGTAGGCTTAGTGTAGTTACTCTCTGCCCCTCCAGAATGTGAGATCCATGTGGGCAGGAGATTTCCTGTTTTGTTTATTGCTATGTTCTTATTGTTTAGTAGTACTTGTCTGCAAGGCATTAGGTACTCAAAAAATTAATGTTGTATTGAGAAAGGATTACATTAAGTCTTAAGTGATTAAAATGGAAAGTGACAAAAGAGAAATATGTGTAACATAATCCTAGTTATGAAAATTTGTTTATGTATTTACCTTTCTAAACATGTACATATATATCTAGAAAGCTACCTGGAAGGATATTCACCAAATGTTAACAGTGGTTAAAATAGCTAGAGAAAGATCTTACTTTTACATTTAACTTTGTAATTTCTTCAATATTTGAAAATTTTCAATGATCACAAATCATGTTTTAAACATTTAAAAAAGCAGTAACATCTTTCGAAAGGAAATATTAGCATGGCGGCATTAGGATAGGTTTAAAGCAAGGTATCCACAACTACCATTCTGAATTTACAGACTTTGTTCCCACATTTCATCAAGGTTTTATTAACTTCTTTTAAGAAAAGATGATATACAGACACTCTAGAGTGACTCTCGTTTTATTTCTGGCTTCTATTCCGTCTACCCTACCAGCACAGGCGGTGCAATTGTGGGCCTGGAGCCGTCCCTCACAGCACCTTTCACTACTTTAAAAACAAAATTAATTGGGACATAAAATATATGTAAGACATTTGTAAGTAATAAAACATAATATTACAATGCAGTCCTGTGTACTTACCACTCAGCCCAAGAACTAGAGCTTTTCCCAACAACTTGCATCTTTTTACGCTGCTTCTCCCCTGCCCCACACCCTCCTTTCCCCTGGAGACACACAGGAGCCTGACGGCGGTCGTCACCACTCCTTTCCTTTTTAATGTGATTTTATCAGATGCACGTGCATAACTAAACTATTTCATTTATTTTGCCTCTGAGAGCTATGAGAACTGGATTCAAACTGTGTTATCTTCTCAGACTTGCTTTCTCCTTTTCAATATTATGATTCTAAGATCCATGCATATAATGTATTTTTTGATGACTTTAAATTTTTTCCAAGTATGTTTATAGGTTTTTCCCCCCCTCATCTAGGCTCTGTGGAACAGATATAGTAAATATCTGAAAGAGGAAGAAACCGAGGTCAAACAATTCTCTGGTGTTCATTAAAATGTCATGAAGAAAATGGCCAAAAAAGGATTTCTAATCTAATCGGCTGGGATTCCTGTGTTCTGTTTCATTTGTTTAACAAACACTCCCAAGCATCTACAACTGCCTGACATTGTGCTAAGTTTGGGGGAAAGATACAAAACAGGAACTCTTATCACAAGTTAACAATATGCTGGGGAGAAACTCACAACATGTTTCATTATCATGGGGAATGTCGTACCTACAGTTATGATCAAAAACTTCTGCCCTTGACTGTCTGATTGGGGGCCTACAAGTTTATAGTTAACTGAGCCAGCGCTTCACTAAATCGGTCTATTTCTGTTTTTCACAAGTTACATACATGCTATGATAAATATAAATTGTAACCAATTAGATGCATTCCACTCTTCTTTTGCATCTCTATTAAGAACATAAGCAAGATAACACTGGGTCAGCCATGAACAGAAATACTCAGGGATATGTTGCAGGAGTCCCTCAACTACATCACTCTTAAAATTTGGGACCACTCAGCACATCCTAGTAGGAATTTACCATATTTTAATATGTCTGAACCTTCTGGGACTTATTTATACATTCTGTCCCCTGTTCTTGGGATTATATAAATGCTATGAAATACAAATGCTCAATACTTTCCAAATATAAATGCTATTTAAATGCTTTACTTGAAGTGGGACCTGAGAACATCCACCCAGGTGAATCCTTATCTCCTTCGTCTTGCCTCATATGTCAAAACAAACTAATAAACAAACAAAGCATTAAACACCTACCATTTGATATATGTGCTGTGCTAAGTGCCTGGGTGCAGATATAAATAAGGAGCAGTTCTTGCCCTCAAGGATATCCAGTATATCGACAGGGATGGACAATCAAAATGAAATCAAACTGCCTTACATGCAGGACAGGGATAAGCACAGGATGCCAGGGAGATACTGGCATGAGAACCACACAGAAATGGGATGAAGTGATTTCCTAAAGTTACATTGGAGGTTTAGGGCTGGTATCAGAAGAGAAAAAGGACAAAAACAACACAGGGCCATTACACTACCTGTGTGACCTTGGGCATAATTACCTACTGCCCTGAATCCCAGTTTTCCCATCTATAAAACCAGGACAATAACACCTATATTGGAAAGTTATAAGATTATTTAAATATGTAAAGCACCTAGTACAATGGAAGGTGCTCCGTTGGTGGTTAAAGCCCTTGCTCAGGCTTTGGTGATTAAAGCCCTTGCTCAGGCTTTTCCTTCCTTTTAACAGTATTATAACTGTACTAACTGTGTAAAAAAAAAAACCCAACAAGGCATTAATGTAGAGATTTTTTTATACAAGGTTTATTTACAAGTCTTGTGCAGAAAGAAAAGTTCAGCCACCTCTTGCCTAGGCTATTAAATTACCCTTGTTATAATTTGTCTCCCCTCCTCAAAACACACTACCCTAATCCACTGGACTCTGAGTTCCTCATGTTATGCTACTCTAACTTTCCATGTTTCTCACTGTTAACAGATCGCACATTTCTTAGCCCAAAGTTTTCTACAGTCTGAATCCAATCAAGGGTTCCCTAACCTCCCTGTTCCATCTTCTAATACTTCTGGATTTATAGCTCCCTAGATGTCTGAGCCATGCTCTTTCCTGCTTGTCAAAATATCAGACTTGTAAGCCTGCAAGGTGCAACCATTTTTTTTTAGTGAGCACAAACTTTGACTCGGTCACAGTACTTTTAGGAAATTTAAGGCAAACCTTTAGACGTACACAAAGATTTTCGTTTCAATAACTTACACTTAGAACAATGAAAACTGGCAATAGCCTAAATGCCCCAAAACAGGGAACGTATTAGGTTAGACGACATCCATAAAACAAAAGTGTAACCCCTTAAAATTAAAATTATTAATTGCCATGTATTTTTATGAAATCTTAAGGTTTTTTTAAAGTTTATTAACAGTGGGACCGTATATCAACCCATATTTCTAGGGTGTAGGCACTAAGAGTATGGAAGGTAGACATCAAGGTATTTACAGTGGTTTTCTTTGGGTGATGGCGGACTACTTTTTCTTCCACTTGCTTCCTCTAGTTTCTAAAGTGAATTTATTTTGCTCTACATAAAGAGGCGAAATAGAGAAGGACAATCATTTCCATCTTTTCCGGGCCCAGTTTAAAACTATTTCCTCCCCTGACCTTTCCACATGCCTTCCTCACTTCCTAGAGCGCAGGGTGCTTCTCGTGTGCAGCATTTATTAATTCCTAACCCGCATCATACCAGCGGTATATATCCTATCTTTCCAATATGAAGGAAAATCCCCTAAGAGAAAAAAAGCCCGTTATACCGGTCACGGATATCAGCCACCATGCTAAAACCAGGAAGACCTTAGCTACCAAGAAACGTGACATGCCGTCACTCAGAAACATCACGTGGTCGACATAGCACGTGACCCATTCCCTCGCCTTAAGTATAATGACGCACGTCAGTTCAGGGTCTCATATTTCACGTTCTTCTCGGTAGTGAAGTGAGCTACCTACACCTAGGCCTCTTCCCAGTGCGCAACGGCCAGCCTTTCAGAAGTTACCTGTCTCCAGCGACGGCTTGACGCACCCGCATGGGGTCGCTGTGGGGCGAGGCCCTGGTTCCTCCCAGCCGCGCATGGCTACTGATCACAGAAATGCCCGCCCGACACATCCTAGCCTTCCGCTTCCGCTCACCAAGCCTGGCGCCTGCGCAGTAGCTGCACCGGCAGGGTGGTGCCAAGTTAGCTGGCGCAGGCTCGGGGAGTGGGGGTCGCGCGCGGTGTACACGGGCAGTACAGCGTAGAGCTGTATGTTAACCTCTTCGTCTCTACAACCGGTGTCTCAGTTGTCTCACGCAGACCTACAGCAATTTCCACCCATTTCAGGGCAGTCAGTGACTCCGAAGTTTCTGCGCTTTCCAAGGGAGGGGGAAGCATATCAATGAAGCCTTAAAAGATGTCGGTCTCCAAATAACCAACCTACACATTTAACAAGTGACGCTAATTTTTAATGGAAAAGATTGTGTATGTGCAGTCACCACATAGCAAAATGATCGGATGTTAGGAAATGTCTGAAATTCTTCTTGGGTGGTGAGAATACCCATACATTTATATTTGTGTGTATGCCCATTTTTTTTCCATAATAAGAAAGATTTGTCAGAAAGGAACCCAATTAAACCTTATTTCAAATAAAATGGATGGGGAACCCCATACCAAATTAGGGATTAAAAAGTGGGTACTGTTTCTTGTGCTCCCTACCTCAATGGAACTAAATTGAGAAAGAAATTGGGTCAGCACGCCCTTTACATTGAAGGGATTATGGACATTTGGGGGCACCTCTGAAAAGTTGAGAACTAACAAGAATCTATTTTTCATCCTATGCAATGACCAGTTATGCCTGCACGGATAGCCTAGCTTTTTACTTAATTGTGACGTCATCCCTCACCTATTTATCGATTTTAAGTTTCTCTGTAAGCATAGTTCTGTTACTGGGCTTTTAATTCTGTTGTTTCACATGCTTGTGATGGAGGGGAGGAGCGGGGAATGGGGGGTGAAAACATATTGCCTGCAATATAAATTATTCAAAAGCATACAAATCCACAGATTTAAAAGCTTGACAACCACGGGGGAAAAAAAAAAGACTGTTTCTAAACCTGTTCATTTGTCACTAGTACAAGACAACCAGCAGAAAGAGCCAAAGATTTGGAGAACGTTGTGGTTTGGTTTGGTTTGTTTTTTTACAGGCACTTTAAAATTTAATGAAATTCACAGACAGTCCTCTGATAGGTCTTTTCCACATGAAAATTTGGAAGATAATGCTGTTCTGTTTCCAGTTGGAAACAGCTCTGTGTAGCTGAAGAAACGTGTTTGAGAATCACTGAGCTACAGACACGTTGCAAAACCGGGGTGGTAATAGCTGTGTTTGCCACTAGATGGTGGTGCTGCGGAAAGTGACAATCTTAATTTGTGGACAGAATAGTGTAGAAAATGAGAGGCATTTGCCTTCCTGGCCATAGATCTCATATCTTATGACAATCACACAAAAATATGTTAATTACCAAGTGTGACAAGTACTGAAATGCAAAGCAGACTTGGAGACACTGATGGAGTAGATTGCTACCTCTTTTAAAGGTAAAATTTCTCTATGTGAAACAGGAACTTTTTTATGTAGCACTTTTAATATATGATTTGAGGTTTAATTTATCCTGTCTAGAGTCGCACATATGATTATTTGTAGTTTGTAAGACGATCCTTTCTCTGGAGGTAGGATTTAGGAATCTGACTTGAAAACGCCTAAATGATTCTAATCGAGGTGGTCATAGCCTGCACACTGCAAAACGCTTTTCAGTATAATGACTCAATCTTTCACTTGAGTGGAGGGTCCCCTTAGAAATTAAGTAAAGTTTTGGGCCTTCTCCTTGAATCATGTTAGATTTAATAATATAGGCCTCATGGTTTTTGGTTTGGGTTTTGTTTTGTTTTAAGAATAACCATTGTGCTTACCATGAAAGGAGGGCAGCACAAGGTAGGGAGGGCGAGATAGGTTCTTACAAAACTTTAATTCTGACTGTGACCTCAAGGTTCTAAGCCAACAACAACAAAAAAAAAACACAGGAAAATATGCAGATACTCACTGGTGTTTGAAGAAGGGTGAGAAAGCAGAGGTTGTATGTAAATAGGGAGTAGGGTAAAGAGGGCAGGCAGAAAGGGTCCTAGAAGGTAGAAAGATCCCTTCTTCCTCCAATGCACTATATGCCTCAGTCTCTCTCCTTCCCCATCCTTGTTCCCCTGTAGGTTGTTTACATGGAAATCTCTTAAGGTTCATCTTAAAGCAACACTAGATAGAATTTGAGATGTCGGTTCACTCCTTTTCCTCCAATCTTGACCCACTCTGGCAGGGAAAATTGAGACAAAATTTCCAAAGATTGAGCACCATCATGGAAAGCACTGAGGAAGTTGGATGTGACTTTGGGTGAGTGGTCTAGCCTCTCTGAGATTATTCCCTCATCTGTAAAATGGGCTGATAATAATTTCCCAGCCTATTTCAGACTCTCATACAGCTCAAATTAAGGAGTATAATTGAAGGTATAAATTATAAAGTGACATGCAGATATAAGGGACTATCATATGATATGATATGCTGCCTTCAGTGTTATTTGAGTGATATAATGGGCTATGAATATTATTGTACAATTAATATATCCTGGGGGGTGGAATTTTAAAGTTTGGGGGCGGTGGTGTGGCAAATAGGAGGGAAATAGCATTGTAACCTCCCACAATACCAATGGTCTTTGACCCTCGCTCTAGGTGCACATTAGAATCATCTGGAGAGCTTATGCAATGTTGTATCCTAGATTGGATCCTGAAGCAGAAAAAGAACATTAGAAGAAAAACTAGTGTAATTTAATTAGACAGACTGACTTTCAGCCAAGATAGTTAGACACACTGTACTTCCTTTCACAACCAAAAGAAGAACAACAAATTTAAAAACAAAAAACAACCAGAACTGACAGAAAATCAAACTGTATGGAAGTCTGACAACCAAGGAGTTAAAGAAGAAACATTCATCCAGACCAGTAGGAGGGGCGGAGATGGGCAGCTGGGTGGAGAGGACTCTCAGCAAGGCGGCAGCTGGCAGAGCAGGCTGTCCTACATTCACATGCAGATAAGCCGGGAGGAACAACTCAGGAGCCAGACAGACCACACAACCCAGGGTTCTAGTTCGGGGAAATAAAGCCTCAAACCTCTGACTGCAAACACCTGTGGGGGTAGAGGCAGCAGCGGGAGAAACTCCCAGCCTCACAGGAGAATTTGTTGGAGAGACCCACAGGGTCCTAGAACGTACACAAGCCCACCCACCTGGGAATCAGCACCAGAAGGGCCCAATTTGCTTGTTGGTAACTGGGGAAGTGACTGAAAACTGGCAGACAGCGGAGCAAGCGGCACTGTTCCCTCTTGTACCCCTCCCCCACAGACAGCATCATAGCACCGTGATATGTTGCCCTGCCCTGGTGAATACCTAAGGCTCCACCCCTTACTACATCACAGGCATGCCCCTCCCCCAAAATGGCCCAAATGAAAGAACAGATCAAAGCTCCAGAAAAAATACAACTAA
>PVJI01031621.1:0-12969 GCA_004026765.1 Micronycteris hirsuta
TGATCCGGATATTGGGTCGTTTACAAATGTCTCTGAGGTTCCTGAGACCCTCCTCATTTTTTTGAATTCTTGTTTCTTCCTTCTGGTCCATCCCATTGGTTTGAGATCCAACCTCCTTTTTTTTCCTGTTGGTTCCCTGTAAATCTTCCTCCATTATCCTTATCATATTCTTCATCTGTTCAACTATTTGCGTCCACCTGTTTTCCAGTTTTGTTAACAATTTGATTGCAAGCATTTTAAATTGCGCATCTGATAGGTTGACTACGTCGTCATCCATTAGTTGTAATTTGTTCTGATCTTTCATTTTGGCCATTTTCAATCTTTTTATCTCGGTGCACTTGTCGGCTCGCAGGTGCCTGCAACCTGGGTCTCTTTTTGGATGACGTTGCCTCTGGGGGCGGGGCCTGGGAGGAAGCAATGGCGACCTCCGATCACCGCGGGCTCCCGTCACTCCTCCGCTCCCCAGTTCCCCACCGCCTTTTCTGCCAGACTGGGTTCAGCTGGCTCAGCCCTGGCCTCTCTCCAGCAGCGTCACCGGCTTGCGGGATTCACCTGTTATTTGGGACTACGCCCTGATCAGGCCCTGGCAGCGTGAGTTGCAGCGTGAGTCCCTCCGTGAGAGCTGCCTCTCACTGCGCTCCTCCGCTTGGTTCTGCCCAGCTTACCGGCCTGGATGTTCGTCTTCTCCTACCTCCTGGGTGTTGGACATCCCTTCAGTTCGATTCTGTCCGTTCTGATTGTTTAATTTTTCGCTACTGCGTTCGTTGTTTAGACACTCTGGATGTACAGGCAGCGAGTGCGACCACCTATGCTGCCATCTTGGCGGAAGTCCACAGCCAAGCTTTTTAAACTTACAAAGTCTCTTAAGGAATATTCTAGTTTTTCCATAAGTGCCACTAACTGATTAGGATTTAAGTTTTCTGACGTGGCTCCCAACTAAACTCAGGGCTATTTTAAGGTCTGGATTGAAAATTGTTCTATTTATTGTTCTAATTTGTTTAATGTATCTCATCATCAAACTTCATGTTCTCTACAACCAGGTACTCAAAGTTTCCTATGAAGACTCAACTAATAGCTGCACAAAGGATAGTGATGGCCCATCAAGCCACTACACCCACTTGTTGTAATCCATGACAGTTAAAATTTTTTTCCTATTGTACAATAGATTAGTTGTCAATCCACCCAAAATCAATAAATTTTAACTGGCCCTGGCCAAGTGGCTTAGTTGGTTGGAGAGTCATCCCATACACCAAAAGGTTGTGGATTCAATCCTCAGTCAGGGCACATACCTAGGTTATGGGTTTGATCCCCAGCTGAGGTCTCTCTCTCTCTTCTTTCCTCTCTAAAATCAATAAACATATCCTAGGGTGAGGATTAAAAAAAAGAAAAAGAAACTTTAACCTGAACAGGCCCCAACACTGAATGTCTTTCACCAATGTCCTATGATTTTCTTTTTTTTATTAAATTATTTTATCGTTGTTCAATTACAGTTGTCTGCATTTACCCTGCCCCCACCCCACCACAGGCAAACCCACTTCCCTCCCTTGCTTCCACCCTCCCCCTTGGTTTTGTCCATGTGTCCTTTATAGCAGTTCCTGAATACCCTTGTCCCCCTTCTCCCTTCCCCCTCTCCTCTGGTTACTGCCAGAATGTTCTAAACTTCAATGTCTCTAGTTCTATTTTGTTTCTCTGGTTGTATTTTGCTTGCTTACCTCACAAGCATCTTGGCTGTGACTGATCTGAATTCCCCGGTAGCTGATCTGGCCTCGGTGCCTTTGCTCCTGAGTCCTTATTAAAACCTTTTAACATTTCATATAGTAAAGGCTGCATGATGATGTACTCCTGGAACTTGACCTTATCTGAGAAGCACTTTATCTGCCCTTCCATTCTAAATGAAAGTTTTGCTGGATAGATTATTCTTGGTTGTAGGTCCTTGCTTTTCATGATTTGAAATATTTTTCTCCAGTCCCTTCTTGCTTGGAAGGTCTCCTTTGAGAAATCCACCGACAGTCTTATGGGAATTCCTTTGTAGATAACTGTCTCCTTTTCTCTTGCTGCTTGCAAGATTTTCTCCTTATTCTTAATCTTGGGTAATGTCATTATGATGTGCCTTGGTGTGTTCCTCTTTGGGTCCCGCTTCTTTGGGGTTCTCTGAGCTTCTTGGATTTCCAGGAAGCCTATTTCCTTTGCCAGATCTGGGAAGTTCTCGTTCATTATCTGTTCAAAAATACGTTCAATTTCTTGGTGTTCCTCTTGTCCTTCTGGCAGCCCTATGATCTGGATGTTGGGTCATTTACAAATGTCTCTGAGGTTCCTGAGTCCCTCCTCATTTTTTTTGAATTCTTGTCTTTTCCTTCTGGTCTATACTATTGGTTTGAGTCCCAGCTTCCTTTTTTTCCCTATTGGTTCCCTGTAGATCATCCCTCATTATCTTTATTGTGTTCTTCATTTGTTCATTTATTTGTGTCCACCTTTCTTCCAGTTTTGTTAGCATTTTGATTACCAGCGTTTTAAACTGAGCATCTGATAGGTCGACTATGTCATCATCCATTAGTTGTAATTTGTTCTGATCTTTCATTTGGACATTTTCATTCTTTTTATCTCAGTGCACTTGTCGGATCGCTGGTGCCCAGCAACCTGGGTCGCTTTTTAGGTGACGTTTCCTCTGGGGGCGGGGCCTGGGAGGGAGCAATGGTGACTGCCGATCACCGCCAGCTCCCGATTACCCTCCACTCCCTAGTTCCTTACTGCCTCCTCCGCCAGTCTTGGCCCTGCTGGTTCCCACTGGCCTCTCTGGAAACTCTGCCGGCCTGCGGGGTTCACCCGTTGTTCGGGGTCCTGTTTTGTTTAGGCACTCGCGACATGAGTCCCTCCGGGCAAACTGCCTCTCACTCCGCTCCTCCGCTTGGTTCTGCCCCGCTTACCAGCCTGGTTGTTTGTCCTCTCCAACCTCCTGGGTGTTGGACTTCGCTTCAGTTCATTTCTGTCTGTTCTGGTTGTTTATTTTTCGCTATTGTGTTCATTGTTTAAACTCTCTGGTTGTGCGGGCGGCGAGTGCATCCACCTATGCCACCATCTTGGAGGAAGTCTCCTGATTTTCTTAATATTATGAATAGAATGCCTTTGGTTGTACTTTAATTCTTCTTGAATTGTTTTAGCCATTGTATAGGATATTGTGAAGAAATCTTACTGAGACCATGCTAAATCAATGGGTTGAGACAGGCTTTACCTTGGAAAATTTCTCTGAGTTTGAGAGGTGTCTTAGAGACCTCTTGTAAGCAAATGCCCTAGTTACAGCATTGACAAATTTCCAACCACAGGAGTCCTACCAAATGACTAAATAGCCCTGGAGCAGGTAGCCAAACCATAGCATTTATATGGAACAAACTGACCTGATCAATCATCAACACTGTCTGCCAACAGATTTTGATCAACAGGAGGAAATGTGAACCCTGGGGGAAAATATATCTGTCAAAATGAACTTCTAGTGGTTAACTGGGACCAAATTCATAACCAGTATCTAGGGGCAGTTGCTAACAGAGACCTCTCACATACTCTGCATGTCAGGAAAGCCATAGATTGAGCTTTCAACCTCCTGTATTATGCTTCTGCTGCCCGAGTAAACCATAATAATGGAGTTCTTAGATTCATCTTTCAGCCAATGGACTGAGACCTGCCTCATCCAATCAGAGCTACAAAATTATATCCTTATTTGCATCTATACTGGACAATAAGAATGCATAATGGTGACCAATCAGAACTGCACAATTTGGACCAATGGGAACTGTATGATTTGGAAACTTCATTTACATAAAATGGACCAAATTGGGAACCTGGGAGGGAACTTTCTATATAAAAGATGCCACCCCACTTTGTCTCAGGGGAGTGTACTTTCCGTTTTCTACTGGAGGCTATGTTTCCCCAATTTGCAAACTGTTCACCTGAATAAAGTCACTCATTTCTGCACCTCTGTGGGAATTTTTGTTGACAAAACTGATTGTACTATTTTATATTCCTACCAGCAGTATATGAATAATCCAATTTTTCTTCACTCTTGCCAACATTTGGTTTTATTGTTTATTTTAGCAATTCTGATAACTGTTTTGATATTTTATTGGGTTTTAATTTCCCAATGGGTAATTATGTTGAACACCTTGTTTGTATATTTGACACTCATGCATCTTCTTCAGTGAAGGTCTTTTCATGTGTTTTGCCCATTTCCTAACTGAATTGTTTAAATTTTTAACTGCTGATTTTTGAGAACTTTTAAATATTTTCTAGATACTAGTCCTTTGTTGGATATGTGGCTTTTACATCTCTTTCCTATTCTGAAGCTTATCTTTTCATTATATTTATTGGGTATTTCAGAGTAAAAGTTTTGAAATTTGATAATATTTAATTTATCAATTTTTCCTTTTATAGGTTGTGTTTTTGTTGTCATGTCTTAGAACTCATTATCCACCCATAAATCCCAACATTTTTCTCTTATTTTTTCCCTACAAGTTTTATAGTTTGTGCTTACAATTAAGTCTGTGATTGATTTTCAGTTAATTTTCATGTAAGATGTGAAACTTGAAGTTCATTTTTTTGTTTATTGATGTCCAATTGGTCCAGTATCATTTGTTGAAAAGGCCTTACTTCTATTGAATTGATTTCATACCTTTTTCACAATTCAGTTAGGCACATATATATGGATTTGCTTCTGTGTTTTCCATTCTGTTACATTGACCTACATGTTCATATATCTGCCTATACCACTCAGTCTTGACTACTATAGCTAATTAATGTCTTGAAAATGGATAAACCAATTCTTCCTACTTTATTCTTCTTTATCATAATTGCTTTAGCTACTTTACTTTCTTAAAGCTTGGTTTTTTTAAAGATTTTATTTATTTATTCTTATAGGGAAAGGGTGGGAGAGAAACATCAATGTGTGTTGCCTCTCATTTGCCCCCTACCAGGGACCTGGCCCACAACTCAGGCATGTGCTCTGACTGGGAATCGAACCGGCAGCCCTTTGCTTTGCAGTCCGGCACTCAATCTACTGAGCCACACCAGCTAGGGCTAGCTACTCTATTTGCTTTACCTTTGTCTATAAATGTTTGAATAATCTGTACAAGAAATTCTTGCTGAGATTTTGATAGGAATTGCATCAAATCTGTGTATCAATTTAGGGATAATTCACATTGCGTCTACATTCAGTATTCTAATGTACATATATGGTATGTCTGTTATTTATTTAGATCTTTGATTTCTTTCATCAGCATTTTGTACCTTTCAGCATGCAATTACTGTACATATTTTGTTAAATTTATGCCTATATATTTCTTTTTGAGCGATTATAACTGGTATTGCATTTTTAATTTCAGTGTTCATGTATTCATTGCTAGTTTATGGAAATACAACAGATTTTTACATGTTTTCCTTATATCCTGCAATCTTATTGAGATCACTTATTTGTTCTCAGAATTTTTTTGATGATTACTTGAGATTTTCTGTGTATACAATTATGTCATCTGCAAATATTAACAGTTTAGTTCTTCCTCTCCCATCTGTATGCCTTTCATTTACCATTATTATCATATTGCAATAAGAGTGGTGAGAACTGACATATTTTCTTTTTTTCCTGATCTCCAGAGGAAAGCATTCTGTTTTTCATTATTAAATATGATGTTAACTGTAGGTTTTTATAGATTTTTTTATCATGTTGAGTAAGTTCCTCTCCATTCCTATTTTTCTCCATTCCTAGTTGTTTTTTTTTTCAATCATGAATGGGTGTTAGATTTTGTCAAATGTTTTTTTCTACAACAATTTATATGAGCATATGATCTTTCTTCTTTAACGTATTAATATGTTGACTTACATTTATTGATTTTTGAGTATTGAACCAGCCTTACGTCCTTGGGGAAAATAATCTCACTTGATTATGAGTTATAATTCTTTTAATATATTCCTGAATTTTATTTGCTAGTATTTTGTTAAGGATTTTTAAAAAGATCTTCTTTATTTATTTTTAGAAAGAGAGAAGGGAAGGAGAAAGAGAGGGAGGGAAACATCAATGTGTGGTTGCCTCTCGCATGCCCCCAACTAGAGACCTGGCCCACAACCCAGGCATGTGCCCTGACCAGGAATCAAACTTGCAAACTCTTGGTTTGCAGGCAAGCACTCAATCCACTGAGCCACACCAGCCAGGGCTTGTTAAGGATTTTTACATCTATATTCATATGGGATACTGGCCCATATAGTTCTCTTTTTTTGTGTTGTCTTTGTCTAATGTGGCTGCCAAGATAATTTTAGCTTCAATAAATGTATTGGGAAATGTTCCTTCCTCTTTTATTTTTGAGAAGAGATTGCGTAGAATTTGTGTGAACTCTTCCTTAAAAGTTTGATAGAATTTTCCAATGAGACTATATGGGCCTGGAGATTTTTTTTTTAGAGGAAGTATATAGTCAGTAATTTAAGTTCTTTAATATTTGTGGGGCTATTCACTTTATCCACTTTATATTGGGTGAGTTGTGGTAGTTTGCGTTTAAAAAATTATTTCATCTAATTTGTCCAATTTATGTGTATAGGGATGTTCATCATAATCCTTTATTATTCTTTTGATGTCTTCAGGGTCTGTAGTGATAGCCCCTATTTTATTCTTAATACTAGTAATTTATTTCTTCACTTTTTTTTTTTTTGGTTAGTCTTGCTGAAGGTTTGTCAACTTTTATAACCTTTTCAAAGATCCACTCTGTTACTGCTGGGCCTTCTCTGGATAGTACTCTGACCAGGATGCTGGGGCACCTTGTTGTAACTTTATGGGGTTGTACCCTCATAAGTCTAAGCTCCCCACTAGGCCTTTACTGGTAAGGGTGGGGCCATAGTTTTACTTGTGATGTTTGGCTCAGGTAGACCAGTTTTGTCTAAAGGTTTTTTGTCTTTCGAGACTACTTCTCTTCTGGTGTCTGGCTAGTGAGAGCAGGCTTTTGTTAAGCCTTTTTAGGTCTGTGATTGTTGAAATTTCTGCTTTGCTGCCTCTTCAGCTTTAAGTCAGGGATATATGAAGCAAAAAAGAAAACCAAGGGTATTCACTACCATGTAGTTCCTTTGATCCAGAAGCCCCTTGCCTATCTTTTTCTCTCCACCTTTCAGTCTTATGTTTGTTTTACATATACTATTCAGAGTTTTTACTTGCACTGAACAGGAAAAATAGGTAATAGTACATCTATTCCATCCCCTTGGAAGCAGATGCCTCATTAGCCTTATTTTGGTTTTCTAAGATATCATTTTGTTGTTGTTTTTAAATCAGAAAGAAGCTTGAATTTTATAAAATGCCTTTTTACTCTCTATTGATAATCTGCTTTCCTGTTTTTATCTATTAATATGAGGATTTTACAAGCAGTTTTAACTAAATTTGTGTGGTGAATGTTATATAGTTTTCTACCCCATCCCCAAGCATACAGCAGAGGTTTGCTAATGAGTAAGCAATGATGGCTGGGACTTTTGCAAGCCTATGAGGAATATAGTAGGTGCTAGAGTTAAAGACTTACTTGGGAATTATTTAAAGGGAATTTGCGACTTATAGGGAGAAACTGCTACTCACCTTCAGTTGAAAGTTTCCACACAGAAATGGGTGTCTATTGCTTCTTGATCTGAGACAAAAAAATAAGATTTTCTATGGGAAATATTCCAATTTTTAAATGTTGGCATCTAATTCATGAATATTGTTAAACAATGTACAGGTCAAACTAAATATAAGAGATATTATAAAGAGCACTTAAATGCTGACTGTGTCCTCAGTAAAGGGACATAGCCTCTTCCCCTTCCAACTCTGAGCCAAACTTCTAAGGACATGGGAAATGAAACTCTGGATGGTTTGGGGGGATTCAAAAGCAGGGTCTTTTGTTTCTACTTTCCTAAACAAAGTGCAGCACCATCATGAGACTCAAGAATTTATTTGCCTTAGTGTGATATAGGTATTTCATGTTGTGTCTTCTCAGATTGGACTAAGATTGTCCCATTTAGGAGCTGGCAGTATGCCTGAGATTATCTTGTTGAAACAGCACAGAGAGGGACAGAATCAATTTCTAGAAGCCCAGGAGGGTCATAGAAGTCAAAACTTAGCTCAGTTGAAGGGGTCTCCCAGGTGGGAACAAAGGGTTACATATCAACTGTTATGAAGGTTCATAAAAGATTGTGACTTTAGTTACATTTCTTGCAATGCACCATGTGAGTTTATGGGCCAAAATTTTACCCTCTACACAATTTTTTCTGTTATAAATTCTATTACATTCAAAGTTTGATTGTCATCATTGTTATTTTCTAAACCATTTTCATTACAATTTCAAATTTCTCTTGATACAATAGTTACCTCCTCCAAAACCAGGTTTTATTTACAATTTAAAAGTGCCTTCTCTATTTTATAGAACTTTAGTTGTTTTTCAGATACACTTCTTTTTTTTTTAAGATTTTATTTATTTTTAGAGAGAGAGGAAGGGAGGGAGAAAGAGAGGGAGAGAAACAGCAACGTATGGTTGCCTCTCACATGGGCCTCACAGGGGACCTGGCCTGCAACCCAGGCATGTGCCCTGACTGGGAATCAAACTGGGACCCTTTGGTTCCCAGCCCACGCTCAATCCACTGAGCTACACCAGCCAGGGCTAAAACTGAACATTTTCATATCTGTGAAAACACATTTTTCAGAAACTCCTAAATATAAATATAATTGTTTTATCTGTGAAAATATATATTTTTGAAATTACTGAAGACCCAGTCTATGTTTAATCTTATGTTTATACTTATGTCCTTAGATTTTGAAAATCATATAAGTTCAAACTTTGCCATCAATATCTTTATGCTCAGAATTTGCTGCTAAGTTTTTTTTGTTTAGTCGGTTTTTTCTCATTGCTCTCTTTAAGCCCTTTAAACAAATTATACATATTTTTTCTTGTTTATTTTCATTAAACTATACATTCTATGCAGGGCCAGATTAGAGGTGTTTTTTAATGTTACTTAAAAGCTAATGAAGTCAAACGATTCAAAGCAATCAATACATAAGAAAGTTACTTTGTCAAGGCCATAGTCATTTCTAGAATCAGCTTTATTTATGCAATGAATCTCTGAGGTAATGTCATCTCCTCAGGGTACCATGTGTATCTAAAACAGAATCATGTGTGCACTGCCCCCCCCCACCAGCATACATAGTCTCTATCCTTTTACTTGGTGTTCTTTTTCTCTGTAGCAATTTATCTTCATCTGACACAGTACATATTTTATTTGTTAATGGATTCTAGGCCTGTTTTCTCAAACTTGCTTTGATTTATTTACTAATGTATCCTTAACTCCTCCAGTAGTAGCTGGTACACTTTAAGTCTTAATTGGAGCTTAAATAAAAATACTCCAAAGAACCTAGAAATTGCCTTAGGCTCAGAATGACTATATAATAAGCGGATTTACTAGTAGTACAGAAACACATTAATTATAAGACATCTACAAGTGAGATTTTTTTTAGCCCTTTCCTCTTTTAACATGATAATTAAAGCTAACTGGCCTGAGAGTAACCCTTATCTATCAACCTCAGTCAGTGAAGATGTTTCAGAGAGAATAATACAATTATCAATGAGCAAAAGGCGGGGGCACGAAGGAAAAAAGTTAAGCGGTAGTTTCAGTGGGGCATTCCGCGGCTAAATGACCATACTCCCCACAGCGGTAGCACTTGACCTCATTTGTCTTGGTGCAGTTGATGGCCATATGACCAGTCTCAGTACACCGGTAGCACTTGATTTGCGGGCAATCTTTCTGAATATGGCCATGCTCACCACAAGTGTAGCACTTTTGGTCTTCTGGATGGTCACAGTCACGAGCAAGATGGCCTGGTCTGCCACAAGCATAACAGCACAGCTCTCTCACATGCTTAGGCTTGACACAGTCTTTGGCGATGTGACCACTTTTCCCACAGTTGTAGCAGATGTTCTCGAGAAAGTCACAGTCCTTAGCATGATGACCAGACGCACCGCAGCGGTAACAGAAGTCAGGTAGGGTGGTGGAACTGCACTGAGAACCTCTGCCATGGCCTCTAGCTCTGTGCCCTCGAGCTTGTCCTCCTCTACGGCATTCCGAGGCCCAGTAGCCAGAGCGTCCACGGCTGAAGTATTCTTTACTGCTCATGGCTGCAGTGAGATCTTCTAGTGAGCCGGTGCGCCACTGCTCCGAGGCCCTGCCGCAGCTCCCGTTGGTGTGGCTTAGAAAGGAGTAGCTGTTTTTCTCTAGGAGCCTCCAGGACGTCACACTAGGTTTGCGCACAGTTCCATTCATGCGTCACAGCCGTTCCAGCTGCCATTCCTTCCTGACTTTCTACCTATCCTTGAAGCCAAAAGCACGGGAGTGGTGTTTTCCGGTTTTTAAAAATAAAACCTTGGGTCATTATGTTTGAGTTCGATTCCTTCCCTGTTCAGAAAACATGTCCTGTAGGATTTATTATAATTAAGACTTAGGCCTTCTTTGTGGTCTACTTAGTAGATGACGAGTTTTTATGTATGTGCTATGGACATAGGAAAAATATGTGTGAGATGTATCTAATCCAGTAAATGAAAGAAATTATAACAAAATAACCTATTTTTTGTTTTGAAAAATAAAATACACTAACTACTGGAAGCCAATAGCAGGACATAGCCAACATACTCAAGATATTCAAATCAATATAGTTATTTATAAAAAATAAGTAAATAAAATACAAATGTCCATAAAAATATGAGATACATAAGGAAAAAACTGTAAAATGCCACAGGGAGAAGATTTACTCATAGGTTAGCCCATTTTATTGCAGTAATTTTAGTTTCCAACATAATCACCACCATTTAAGTTATAAAACAATACATTTAAAATATTCAGTATAAAGAACACACTATTACTTGGGAAATAAATAACAAAAACACAATTTACATATTGGACATATTCCCCCTCTATTTTCCTAATTGTTTATATCTTATATAAACTTCATAAAGATTTGTGGACATGTTGTTCATTTATATAAATAAGTATGGAAAACTAGACACTGAAAAATCAAGACAAGCTATTTGAGACTTACATGATTGAATATGACTTTTTTCCTCCTTATTTTCCTTCTCTGTGCTTTACAATTTTTGAAATGTTTTGGGGTTGTGTAATCTTAAAAATTCACCATAAATATTTTTATATAGCCTGGCTGGTGTAGCTCAGTGGATTGAGTGCAGGCTGGGAACCAGAGGGTCCCGGTTCGATTCCCAGTCAGGGCACATGCCTGGGTTGCGGGCCAGGTCCCCTGTGAGGGCCATGTGAGAGGCAACTATACATTGCTCTTTCTCCCTCCCTTCTCCTCTCTCTGAAAATAAATATTTTTGTTTAAGTTATTAGTTAACTATATGATTTGCATATAAAATTTATTCAGACAGCCAGTACAAATATATTTGGTAAAATACAGACATAAGAAGTTGGTCTTTATTTTCAATATCACTTGATTGGTATGTTGAACTGGTTTCATAAATGCAACCACAAAGAAAAACATTTTCAAAAATTAAAGTTTAGCCCTGGCTGGTGTAGCTCAGTGGATTGAGCGTGGGCTGCGGACCAAAGGGTCGCTGGTTTGATTCCCAGTCAGGGCACATGCCTGGGATGCAGGCCAGGTCCCCAGTGGAGGCCACATGAAAGGCAACCACACATTGATGTTTCTCTCCCTGTCTTTCTCACTCCCTTCCCCCTCTCTAAAAATAAATAAAATCTTAAAAAAAAATAAAAAGAAAACAAGACCCTTACATATGCTGCCTACAGGAGACCCACTTCAGACCTCTCTTTCTCCCTCCCTTCCCTTCTGTCTAAAAATAAATAAATAAAATCTTTTAAAAAATATTTAAAGTTTAAAGCCAAAGAACATGAGTAGTTGCCACCTATAGAGTGATGAAATGAGTTTTTTTCCTAAACAACTAAATAACGCTGTATAAATGGTTTCAAATGGCAAAAATTCTCTCTGTGGTTCAAATTTTGATATATGCTTATTAAAATAACCTTACTAATTATTATGTTTGAATCTTCCTTTAGGTTTATATTTTTATTAAAGTAACACGTGCCTATAATATATAAAGCATTGTTTTTTTAAGCAGCTTTTTAAAAAAATATTTATTTTTAGAGAGAGGGACAGGAAGAGAGGGAGAGAAACATCAATGTGTGAGATACATCGATAGGTTGCTCTCACACACCCCCAACTGGGCACCTGGCTCACAACCCAGGCATGTGCCCTGATTGGAAATTGAACCGGCAACCTTTTTGGTTCACAGGCCAGTGCTCAATCCGTTAAGCCACATCAATCAGGGCTCAAGCAGCTTTAATTGAGACATGAAGAAATGCATTTTACATCCACCTCTCTATATATGTGTATGTGTATACATATATATAAACTCAAATGAATTTAAGAAAAAATTCTTATCCTTAATGTGTACAATGCATTTTGATGTCTCTATTCCTGTTGCAAACAATGTTGGTGGTGACCTACTAAATTGATTTCTCAGTTCACTAACTGTAACTCAATTTGAAACACACAGAATGACCATTTAGCCCTGTGGCGGATTCCGACCCGCGAAATCCACCGTGGGGTGGACTTGAGCCTGAAGCATCAATGATTCACACACAAAGACACATTATGAGATGAAGCCAGGGTCACGGGCATTTTCTCCCATTATCATAGGGAAAAAAGCCACGAACATGGTGGCACCGTGCTTTTATTAGGAGCTTAGGGCATATTTACATAGGATTGTATATTCATGGGACAAGGCAGAACGGGGTAAGGTTACCATCAGCAGAACATGACGAAGTGGATTCTGGTCTGGTGTCAGACAAGACCAGGTGAAGGAGATCAGCAAGCCAGAATTTTTTAAGATACACCTTTGCCAAATTAATTCCCATCCCACAGACATGATCCACACTTGCTCACACAGGAGTCACACGGAGCTGTGC
>PVJI01031622.1:0-12974 GCA_004026765.1 Micronycteris hirsuta
AGTCATAATTAAGATTAGATGAGGTCACCAGGGTAGGCCCTAATCCAATATGACTGGCTTCTAAGAACAGGAAGTTTGGACAAAGAGGGAGAGAGAGAGAGAGAAAGAGAGAGAGAGCACATGAAGACACAGGGTGAAGACAGCCATCTACAAGCCAAAAAAAGATACCTCTGAATGAAACAAGCTTTGAGACCTTAAACTTGAATTTTTTGCCTTCAGAATTGTGGCAAATAAATTCTTTATGTTTAAGGTACTCAATCTGTGGTACTTTGTTACAGTAGCCCTAGTAAACTAATATGTTTTCCTACAGGGTTACTGAGATAATGAAATGAGATTATAATGTATTGGGGACACAAGAAATTAACTTTTTCCTGCTTTGTATTTCTCAGTGAGAATCAGCATTAGAACTACTTGAATTTATGTTCAAGATTAATTGGCAAGCCTGGGGTCATTTTCCAACAACTTAGAGAATTTCTAAACCTTTCTACCACTAGATTAGAATCTTTTATATTTCTAAGCATCAAAATTCTAGTGTTACCTGTTAATATAAATGAGTTTTTAGCAAACTTAACATTTGTCTGATAAGCTGTTAAAATATTGAAATGTTTTAGAACCACTGATAAATAGCTGCTATTCTGAGCTCACTTACTCCCTAGGTGCCCCTCCCACCCCCAGCCCTCCTGGTCCCTCCCCTGGGACCTCACATCTCTCTAAGATCCAGCACCTAAAGGGTAACGCGGCAAAAGTGAGCCCATCTGGGTTTTTTTTTTCTTTCTTTGACTTTATTCTTCTTTTTTAATTTAATTATATATCTGGGGTTAACATTGGTTCATAAAATTATAAGTTTCAAGTATACGATTCTGTAATTCCCAGCTGTCTACTGCACTGTGTGCTCACCACCCAAAGTCTAGTCTCCTTCTGTCATCATGTATTTGCCGCCTTTACCCTCTTCATCCTCACTCAACTCCCCTTCCCCTCTGGTAACCACCACACTCTTGTCTGTGTTTGTTTGTTTTGTTTGTTGTTTTCTGTTTTTTTATTCCACATATGAGTGAAATCATATCATTCTTGCTCTTTTGAGGCCATCTGTCCTTATAAGTCAATGCCTTGTGCCACACCTATGGCTAGATATTTTAACTATCACTACTGTTTAGGGCCGTGTTTTGATCATGGGGATGAAACCCATAGGAAGTTTGAATTGAGAGATTTTTTTTTTAAATATGGATTTGCTTGAGTTCTGTAAACATATTTATTTTGTTGACCAAATGTGAGCCTGGATCACCTCAACTGAAGTACACATAAAACAACGTCTGCAATGTTTTAAATTATAAAACCTTACATGTACACTCAAATTTACGGTCAGGTCTTGACTGGCTTTCTCTGGTATCATAAGTTTATGATACCCGTGCACTTTCTTGCTCACAAATACAAACTAAGCCTGTATGTGTGTGCATTCCAATAAAGGATACAGCTCCTTTTCTGTGCTGGCAATATGTTAGCAGAAGGTTTCTCTTGCTTGTGTGGCAGTATTCTATGGTAAGGCTGTGGGAATTTAAATTACAAATGTTGGCACCCTGAAGGGTTTACATTAACAAAACAAAGGCTAAAAAATCATGTAATCTTATCAATAGATGCAAAAAATATCATTTGATAAGATACAACATTCATTTATGACTGCAACACTCAATAAAATAGTTATAGAAGGAAAGTACCTCAATGTAATAAAGGCCATATATGACAAACCTTCGTTAATATCATACCTAATGGTAAAAAACTGAAAGCTATTCCTCTAAGATCAGGGACCAACCAAGGGTGTCCACTGTCACCACTCTTATTCAACATAGTGCTGGAAGTCCTAGCTGGACAGTCAAGGAAGAGAAAGAAATAAAGGCATCCAAATTGGGAATGGAGAAGTAAAATTGTCACTTTTTGCAGATGACATAATTCTTTATATTGAAAATCCTAAAGACTCCACCAAAAAACCATTAGAAACAATAAACAGATACAGTAAAGTTGCAGGGTACAAAATCAATGCAAAAAATCCACTGCTTTTCATATACTAACAATGAAACTTTAGAAAAAGAAATTTAAAAAAAATTCCTTTTGCATTGCAACAACAACAAAAAAATACCTAGGGATACATTTAACAAAGGATGTGAAAGACCTATAAACTGAGAACTACAAAGCATTATTAAAAGAGATTGAAGAAAACACAATGAAATGGAAAAATATTCTTTTTTCATAGTTTGGAAAAATCAACTAAGTTAAAATGATCATAGTACTCAAAGCAATATACAGATTTAATGCAATCCTCATCAAAATACCAATTACATTTAAAAAAAAAAAACAGAACAAAAATATCATCAAGTTTATGGAACTACAAAAGACCCCAAATATCCAAAGCAATCCTGAAATAAAAACACAAAGCTGGAGGTATCACACTGTCTGACTTCAAATTATACTGCAGAGCAATGATAATCAGAACAGCATGGTTGGCAGAAAAACAGACACACATACCAATGGAACAGAATTGAGAGCCCAGAAATAAAACCACATGCATATAAGCAAAAAGTTTTTGACAAAGGAGCCAAAAACATACAATGGAGAAAAGAAACCCTCTTCACTAAGTGTCGCAAGAAAATTTGAAAAGCCACATGCAAGAGAATGAAACTAGACTGCAGTTTATCCTCATACACAAAAATTAACTCAAAATAAATCAAAGACCTAAATGTAAGATCTGAAACAGTAATTTACACAGAAGAACTTACGGACCTTGGTCTTAAAGAAATTTTTATGAATTTGACCCCAAAGGCAAGGGAAGAAAAAACAAAGCTAAATGAATTGGAGCATATCAGACTCAAAACCTTCTGCAAAGCAAAGGAAACTACAACCAAAACAAAAAGGCAACAGGCCAAATGGGAAGAGATATTACAAACAACAGTTTCAACAAGGGGTTAATATCCAAAATATGTAAAGAACTCATACAACTCAACACTAAACAAACAAACAATCCAACTAAAATATGGGCAGAAGACCTGAACAGACATTTCTCTCAAGACATACAAATGACCACCAAATATATGAAAAGATACTCAATTTGTCTATCTATTAGGGAACCGCAAATCAAAACTACAGTGAGATAGTACCTCACATCTGTTAGAATGGCTATTGTCAACAAGACAAGTAACCACAGGTGTCAGACAGGTTACAGAGAAAGGGTACTCTCACTCACTGCTGGTGGGAATGCAAACTGGTATAGCCACCATGGAAAGCAGTATAAGGTTCCTCAAAAAATTCGGAATAGATTTACCATATGACCCAAAAATGTCTCTTCTCAGTTTCTATGCAAAAAAATTGAAAACATTTATTTGAAAAAATATATACACCCCTATATTCATTGCAGCATTATTCACAGTGACCAAGTCATGGAAACAACCAAAGTGTCCTTTGACAGAGGACTGGATAAAGAAGATGTGGTGCACATATATTATGGAATATTACTCAGCCATAAGAAAAGATGAAATACTGCCATTTACAACAACATGGGTGAACCTGAGAATATTACGCTGAGTGAAATAAGTCAGTCAGGAAAAGCTAAGAGCCATATGATTCCATTCGTATGTGGGATATAAAACTGAAATTCATAAACACAGACAACAGTATGATGGTTACCAGAGGGAAGGGGGGTGAAAAGATAGCAAAGGATAAAGGGAGCCAAGTATTGGTGACAGAAGATGATTAGACTTTGGGTGGTGGGCTCACAATGCAATGTTGCAATATACAGATCATCTATCACAGAAATATACACTTCAAACCTATATATCTTATTAATGCCACCCAATAAATTTTATTTAAAAAATAAAATTAAAAATATAAAACTAAAGCAAATACAAACATTTAAAATAAATACCGTCAGCCACTACGTTACTGTTTCCATTCTTATGTCATTTAATTACCTCGAGGAGCTTGGGTGATTTGCTGGGAGCAGGCACAGGTAAAGTTCCTCAGGCTCCACAGTGAAGCCCGCCGACCAGCTGAGGGCAGCACCGCTGTTTGTCCTGTGTGTGCTGCAAGAGGCAGGTTTTAATTAATGCCTCTATTATCTAGGGATTATGTTCAGAAAAATTTTGAACCTCACTTTGGCATTCTAGAAATATGAGCTCTATCTCAGCTCCATCCCATTATTATGATATGGCCCACTCCCTAGGATTGGCATAAGTTTTTATTTCAAAAGAAGAACAGCGACTCTTAAGTCCTGATAGCTGGGCTTCTCACTCTGTGGTGGTTCAGAGTGTGACGTATAAAACTGAAGTCAAACTGTCAGGATAGAGAAGTGTGGGAAGCTTTCAAAGGTTGAAGTTTTAAGAAATGTGCATGGGAAGGTAACAGAAATTGAAATGACCTATTAATGCCAAATGCTAATAGTTATCTTTGTCATCAATAATATAGCTTTATTACCGCCTACTAGTCCAAGGTATTATTTTAAGCACAGGATTTAAGAAAATGCATCATAAGTGATAATTACTTCCCTGTAAGAGCTTTTTGTCTAGTATAGAAGATATGACAGCTTAAACGGGAGGGCTTTTCAGACATATTACTAACGCGGGCAGACGAGCTGCAGTGATAAAACGGAGCACTATCGGCTGTGTGGCATTGCTTCCTCTCTCAGCCGCATACTGTGTGTGTAATGCACAGGAGTGAAATAAATGATGAGTTCCGAGTTAGACATGAGCTAAGTCCAGGTTCTATCAGTTATCCTCTTAATTCTAAAATGGCAATATTAAGGTTTTGAGAAGATTAGTACAATGCCTAGCAAATAAATCAAGCATGAAAAACAATAACTTCAAAACCAAAAAAAAAGCTAATAAATACAAGTAATTTGGTATACAAGGTTGAACATAAACAGAAGCTACATACTAGAAAAGCTCTGTCTCTTTTCCATAGACATTGAAGAAACTAAATATATTTCAGCCAAGTACTATCTTATGGAGGCAAGAAAGAGTTTAAGGAAGATGCAACAGATCTTTTCTACTTTGCTTTGTTAATTATTTTGTAACGCAGGAAGAAAGGAAAAACACAGTGAAGAATATTTTGGAAAGAACATATGTGCTTTTGATGCTTAGAATAGCATACTTCAAATGGCACAGTCAAATGACACAGGATTATGTTTCCTGCTCTTAACCTATTTTAAGAAATTTTGGCCAAAGATCAAGAAAGACTCCCTTGTTTTTGCTGAGCCAAATTAATTAATAAGGTATTTTCCTAAGGCAATAAAAAGTTCACACCCTTGAAATACAAACATTTGTCTAAAGACTTCCGGGAAAAAATCCTTTTATTTGCTACTCAACTTAATTAATAATCAATAATTATGTACACTAGATTCTCAAACTTCAGTCACCTGAGTATCATCTTTGTTTCAAAGGACTGGGATTTTCTGTACTCACCAACTCTGCTTCTATCTTTAAAAAGGTGGATTTTAAAAATTTGATTCATCTAGGGCCAAGATCTACAGATAACTGGATTTCTTCTGTGAGGCAACCTGTCCAGTTCTTTTATCCCAAGGTGATGGACAACAGCAATAACCAATTACAATCTGCATTTTCTTATTATGGGCGTCAGGAGGCAGGTCTCCGTTACTCTCTAAAAGACATTACAAAGTTTTATGTAAGCAAAAATTCTCAGGGAAATACAAACTATGATGATGTAAGTGTATTTAATACTGTCATTTTCATCTTATACATACATTGCTGTTGGAATAGAATATTATAAAGCTTTCTCTATCACACTTAGGTTATGGTGTTTTAAGTCCATAAGACAACCTCACTGCTAGATTCTGCTGTGAAATATACTTTACATAATCATGATAATGTAAGATGTGTTTATAAGTTCTCAATTTTGGAATCACTCAGTAGACAGACTTTAAGGTTGAATTGGAACTTTGAAGATATGGAGGTGGGGGTTGCAAGATGGCAGCAGAGTGGGAGGACACGTTGCGCACCTCCTCCCAGAACAAAACTGGAAATAAAATGAAAGAGAGGAGCAGCCACACAAAATAAATAACCGAAGACAACCTGAAAAGAAGACTTTTACCCGAGGACAGCCATAAACGAACTAGAGACGGTGGGAAGGCCAGGGATGTGAAAGGGGATGGCCCTGTTCCTGAGGGTGGGGAGTCAAGGTTATGGCCTGGCTGTGGGTGCTGCCCCCTGAGGGAGAAAAGCGGGGCTGCAGACCAGGCTCCCAAGCCCAGAGCAGCGCCAGTGTCTGGATCAGCCACCCGTGCAGATTCCAGTCGTGACAGGCCATGGGGGTTTGTCTGCTGGGAGAGATGGAACCCACTGGAGACAGGGACACTTTTTTTTTTCCTTAAAGGAGCCAAACCACATATTTTGGGTTCACAGACACTCAATTTGGGTTTGACCAAAGGGAAGGAAATGAAGACGGGAACCATGCGAGGAAAATCTGGAGTGGGAAGCACAGAGGAGAGAAGTGAGGGAGCGGCTGCGGAGATTTCTGTGCGGCGATCTACCTCCATACTGCAGCAGCATCTTCTTGCAGAGAGCAAGCCACTCCCAGGAGAAAAGTAATTACCCCTGTGGGACACTGCTCGCACCACCCTGCATCTCTTGTTTTGTTTTGTCATTTTTGTTTTGTTTTCCTTTTCTTCTTTTTTTTCCTCCACCCTCCCACCCCCATCCCGCATCTTAACCTCTGCTGAGGAGACAGCAATATATGCAGACTCAGGGGGTGTTAGAAACTGGCTCCAGGGCACAGCCATTCCATACACTTTCCCTGGGGAACCAGACTGGCTCTTCCCCCTCACGAGAGAGCTAGAGAAAAACCCTCCTGGTTTCCAGCAGACCCAAAGTCTAGGCTCTGGGGGCCCCACCCTCTATGGGCTCTACCTTGCTGAGTTCAGAAAAATAAACCCCAACACACTCAGACAAGCAGCTTGCAGAGCGGGAGGGGAACATAACCACCGTCTTCCCTGAAGTCTGAAAGGCACAGGCACCTCCCACAGGAGATTCAGGAGTCCCATGCCCCAGATTCTGCCACAAGTCCCGCCAGAAACAGTAGGGTCAGAGACTAGTCTAAGACTGACAACAGGCAAAGGCAGGCAGACGCGGATCCTGCAGTGGTTTGGGTCCTGGGATGTTTGCTGACCCACCCCTGGACCCAGTGTTGATAAAAGGCAGCTATGGAACAAAGCTTGGCCCATCCCACGTGCGGCCAAGCCAGGAGGACACACCCAAAACCTGTGGATTGCCTGTAGTTTTGAACAGGAAGGTGAGGGCTAGATGGGGACAGCACCTGACACTGGTTTACACCAGCCTAGACAACATCAGGGCCGTATCCAAAGGGAGAACCCAGCAGGTAAGAACTAACTCTGTTGAGACAAATTCTACTTTGTTCTGTTTCATTATTTTTTCTTTTTCATAACCTTTTTATTATGTTTTAAATATTTTTTTTAATTTTTCTTGTATCTTTGTTGATATATTTTTTACAGTCTCTTATTTTACTGTTACCTTTGCTTTCTTCCTTTTTCCTTCTTCTCTTTTCATACTTTTGTTATTCTTTTTCTTTGTCCCTTCCCCCGTTCACTTCTTTCTATTCATTACTCATATTAGTTCTCTTTCTTTTCTCCTGTCATAACCACTTTTCTTTCTGTTGATCTTCTCTTATTCATTTTCTCCCTTTCTCTACTATTCCACTTCTCTTTCTTTTTATCATTCTTTATTTTTTTTGTCACTGATTTTGCTGTTGTTCAGATTGCTTGTTTTGGTTTTTGTGTTTTTTGTGTGTTTTTGTTATTTTGCTTTGTCTGTCAGCATCTAAACGATAATGTACAAGATATGGTAGGGGGTTGTGCCTCTCAGTCAGCCAGCCAGAGGGGAGATCCCACTGCAGAATGGGCCAACAGCTATCAGGACCCAAATACAACAGGAGAGGCCACATAACTCACACAAAGGATGTTCCTACAGCACCCAGATCAGGAAATCAAGGAGGTTGCATCACCAGGTCCAACAAGATTTCTACCACGTAAGTCCATCCCATCAAGGCAGGGAGTCAAAAAGAGATAGCTAAGCCCAGCTGGTGTAGCTCAGTGGATTGAGAGTGGGCTGGGAACCAAAGCATCCCGGTTAGATTCCCAGTCAGGGCACATGCCTGAGTTGCAGGCCAGGTTCCCAGTGAGGGCCATGTGAGAGGCAACCATACATTGCTCTTTCTCCCTCCCTTCTCCTCTCTCTAAAAAAAAAAAAAGAGAGAGATAGCTAAAATGGAGACACAAAGAAACAATCTCCAAACAAGAGCAAAGAAGGAGTCCCCAGATGTGGAGCTAAATGGAATCGAGGCAAGAAAATTATCAGACATAGTGCTCAAAGTAATGGTTATAAGGATGCTAAAAGATTTAGTGACCTACAAGGAAGTACAGAATGCTCAAGGAACTATGTCAGCATAAAAAAGGACATAAACAATGAATAAGAACCAGTCGGAAATGAAGAATGCAATGTCTGATATGAAGAATACACTAGAATGAAGTAAAAAGCAGGCTAGATAAAGCAGAGGATGAAATCAGTGATTTTGAAGACAAGGTAGGAATAAACACCCTGTCAGAGCATTAAAAAAATTTAAAAAGAATGAGGAGGGCTTAATGGAGATTGGAGACAATATGAAATATAACATATTCACATCATAAGGATACTAGAAGGAAAAGGGAGTAAGGTATAGAAAACCCATTTGAAGAAATAATGACAGAAAACTTTCCTAACTTGGTGAAGGAAAAAGTCACACAAGTTCAGAAAGCATGGAGTGTCCAATCAACATAAACCCAAAGAGGCCCACACCAAGATACATCACAATTAAAATGCCAAAGTTTAAAGACAAAGAGAGAATCTTAAAAGCTATAAGACAAAAACAGTTACCTACAAGAGAGCTCCAATAAGGCTGTCAGCTGATTTCTCAACAGAAAAACTACAGGCCAGAAGGAATTGTAATGAAGTATTCTAAGTAATGAAAAGCAAGGACCTATAACCAAGACTACTTTATCCAGCAAGGCTATCATTTAAAATGGAAGGTGAAATTGCAAGCTTCCCAGATTAAAAAAAAAAAAAAATGCCAAAAGAGTATATTTCCACCAAACCAGCATTGCAAGAGATGCCAACGGGACTGCTTTAAGAAGAAAGAGAAGTAGGGAGAGAGAGAAGAACACAGATTCAAAGGGAAAAAATGGCAGTGAAAGAGTGCTTACTAATAATAACCTTAAATGTAAATGGATTAAATGCTCCAATCAAAAACACAGGGTAGCTGAATGGATAAGAAAACATGGCCCCTATATTTGCTGTCTACAAGAGACTCACGTCAGAACAAAAGATTTACAGAGGCTGAAAGTGAAGAGATGGAAAAAATATCCCCTGCAAATGGAGACAAATAAGCTGTGGTGGAAATACTTATATCTGACAAAATAGACTTCAAAACAAAGGTCATAACAAGATACAAAGAAGGTCACTATGTAATACTAAAAGGATCAATCCAACAGGAGTATATAAATCTTGTAGACATATATGCACCCAACATAAGAGTGCCTAAATATATTTTAAAAATCTTGGAGGAATTAAGGAAGAGATCAACAGCAATACTGTCATTGTAGGCAATTATAACACCAGCTGTCAACAATGGATAGATTTACCTGACAAAAAATCAACAGGGAAACAGCTACTTTAAATGATACACTAGGTCAAATGAATTTGGTTGACACTTACAGACATTTCATCCCAAGGCCACTGAATACCCATTCTCCTCAAGTGCACATGGATTATTTTCAAAAACAGACCACACGGTAGGACACAAAATAAGTCTTCATGAATACAAAAAAATTAAAATCATAGCAACAATTTTCTTGGATCACAATAGCTTGAAACTAGAAATCAAGCTCAATAAAAAAACTCAAAAATATTCAAATACATGGGTATTTGAATATTAAATACTAAATAATATGTCATTAAATAATGAATGGATCAACAATAAGATTAAGGAAGAAATCAAAAAGTACCTGGAAACAAATGAAAATGAGGACACACCAATCCAAAACCTATGAGACACAGTGAAAGCAGTCGTGAGACCTAAGTTTGTAGCTTTACAGACCTACTTAAAGAAGATAGAAAAATTTCAAATAAACAACCTAACCCTACATGTAAAAGAACTAGAAAAACAACAAACAAATCCAAGAGTGAGTAGAAAAAAGGAAATAATCAATATCAGAGTGGAAATAAATGACATAGAAACTAAAAATACAATTCAAAAAAACAATGAATCCAGGAGCTGGTTCTTTGAAAAGATAAACAAAATTGATGAACTTTTAACCAGATTCATTATGAAAAAAAGAGAAAGGGCCCAAACAACAAAAATCAGAAATGAGAAGAGCAGAAGTAACAACTGATACCACAGAAATATAAAGGATTATAAGACAATACTGTAAAAACTATATGCCAAGAAAGCAGAAAACCTGGGTAAATGGTTGTTTCTAGAAACATACAATCTTCTGAAGCTGAATCAGGAAGAAACAGAAAACTGGAATAGACTGATGACAGCTAATGAAACTGAAACAGTAACCCAAAACTCCCAGCGAACAAGAGTCCTGGACCAGATGGCTTCACAGGCAAATTTTACTAAGGACTCAAAGATGAACTAACATCTGTCCTTCTCAAACTATTCCAAAAAAGTGATGAACAGAGAAGCCTTCCAAACTCTTTTTAGGAGGCCAGTAATATCCTAATTCCAAAACCAGGGAAAGACACAACAAAGAAAGAAAATTAGAGTCCAATATCCTTGATGAATATAGATGCTAAAATCCTCAACAAAATATTAGCAAATGAATCCAGCAATACAGTAAAATATTGTATATCATGATCAACTGGGACTTATCTTAGGAATGCAAAATTGATACAATATTTGCAAATCAGTAAATGATACATTGCATAAATAAAATGAAAGACAAAAATTACATGATCATAACAATAGATGCAGCAAAGCCATTTGATCAATCCAGCACCCATTTATGATCAAAGCACTGGCAAAGTGGGAAGAGAGGGAGCAGACCTCAACATAATGAAGGCCATAGACAATACCTATTGCTAACCTTATACTCAATGGGCAAAAACTAAAAGTTTTTCCTTTAATATCAGAAACAAGACAGGGGTGTCCGTATTCACCACTCTTATTCAACATCCTACTGGAAGTACCAGCCACAGTGATCAGACAAGAAGAAGAAATAAAAGGCATCCAAATTGAGGAGGAGGGAATGAAACTGTCATTATTTGCAGATGACATGATATTGTACATAGAAAATCCTATAGGCTCTACCAAAAAACTACTTGACCTAATAAATGAATTTGGCAAAGTAGCAGGATACAAAGTCAATATTCAGAAATCAATGGCATTTTTATACAACAATAATGAACTATCAGAAAGAAAAACTAAGAAAACAATGCCATTTACTCTTGCACTAAAATTAATAGTAAAGTACCTAGGAATAAATTTAACCACGGATGTAAAAATACCTGTACTCAGTAAAGAATAGGACACTAAAGAAAGAAACTGAGGGAGACACAAATAAGTGGAAGCATATACCATCTTCATAGATTGGAAGAATTAACATCATTAAAATGTCCATACTACCCAAAGCAATCTGTAGATTCAACACAATTCCTATTAAAATACCAATGGCATATTTCAAAGATCTAGAAAAAATATTCCAAAAATTTATGTGGAATAAAAAAAAGACCCCAAATACCTCAGCAATCTTGAGAAAGAAGGACAGGACTTCCGCCAAGATGGCAGCGTAGGTGGTCGTACTCGCTGCCCACACATCCAGAGTGTCTAAACAACGAACGCAGTAGCAAAAAATTAAACAACCAGAATGGACAGAATCAAACTGAAGGGAAGTCCGACACCCAAGAGGTAGGAGAAGACAAACATCCAGACCGGTAAGCGGGGCAGTACCGGGTGGAGGAATGGAGTGAGAGGCAGCTCTCATGGAGGGACTCACGCTGCCAGTGCCTGAACAGGGCGTGGCCCCAAACAACAGGTGAATCCCGCAAGCCGGCGATGCTGCCGGAGAGAGGCCAGGGCTGAGCCAGCAGAACCCAGTCTGGCAGAAAAGGCGGTGGGGAACTGGGGAGCAGAGGAGTGACGGGAGCCCACGGTGATCAGAGGTCGCCATTGCTTCCTCCCAGGCCCCGCACCCAGAGGCAACGTCATCCAAAAAGCGACCCAGGTTGCAGGCACCTGCCAGCTGACAAGTGCACCGAGATAAAAAGAATGAAAATGGCCAAAATGAAAGATCAGAACAAATTACAACTAACGGATGACGACATAGTCAACCTATCAGATGCGCAATTTAAAATGCTTATAATCAAATTGTTAACAAAACTGAAAGATAGGTGGATGCAAATAGTTGAACAGATGAAGAATACGATAAGGATAATGGAGGAAGATTTACAGGGAACCAACAGTAAAAAAAAGGAGGTTGGATCTCAAACCAATGGGATGGAGCAGAAGGAAGAAACTAGAATTCAAAAAAATGAGGAGGGTCTCAGGAACCTCAGAGACACTTGTAAACGACCCAATATCCGGATCATAGGGCTGCCAGAAGGACAAGAGGAACACCAAGAAATTGAACGTATTTTTGAACAGATAATGAAGGAAAACTTCCCAGATCTGGCAAAGGAAATAGGCTTCCTGGAAATCCAAGAAGCTCAGAGAACCCCAGAGAAGCGGACCCAAAGAGGAACACACCAAGGCACATCATAATTACATTACCCAAGGTCAAGAATAAGGAAAGAATCTTACAAGCAGCAAGAGAAAAAGAGACAGTTACCTACAAAGGAATCCCCATAAGACTGTCAGCGGATTTCTCAAAGGAGACCTTCCAAGCAAGAAGGGGCTGGAGAGAGATATTTCAAATCATGAAAAGC
>PVJI01031623.1:0-12971 GCA_004026765.1 Micronycteris hirsuta
ATTCATCCCAGGGATGCAAGGGTGGTACAATATTCACAAAACAATAAATGTAATACATCACATAAACCAAAGACAAAAATCACATGATCATATCAATAGATGCAGAAAAAGTATTCGATAAGGTACAGCATCCATTTATGATAAAAACACTTAGCAAAGTGGGAATAGAGGGAGCATTCCTCAACATAATAAAGGCCATATATGAGAAACCTACTGCCAACGTTATACTCAATGGAAAAAACTAAAATCTTTCCCACTAAGATCAGGAACAAGACAAGGTTGTCCACTATCACCACTTCTATTCAACATAGTTCTGGAAGTTTTGGCCACAGCAATCAGACAAGAAAAGGAAATAAAAGGCGTCCAAATTGGAAAGGAGGAATCAAGACTGTCATCGTTTGCAGATGACATGATAGTATACTCATAAAATCCTATAGACTCCGTCAAAAAACTACTCGATCTAATAATTGAATTTGGCAAAACAGCAGGTTACAAAGTCAACATCCAGAAATCAAAGGCATTTTTGTATACCAACAGTGAAACAGCAGAAACAGAAATCAGGAAAAAAATCCCATTTGATATAGCAACAACAACAACAAAAAATACCTGGGAATAAACCTAACCAAGGAGATAAAAGACCTGTACTCAGAAAACTACACAACACTGAAGAAAGAAATCATGGAAGACACAAACAAATGGAAACATATACCATGCTCATGGATTGGAAGAATCAACATCATCAAAAGGTCCATACTCCCCAAAGCAATTTATAGAGTCAATGCAATCCCTATCAAAGTACCAATGGCATATTTCATGGATATAGAACAAACACTTCCAAAATTTATACGGAACCGTAAATGACCCAGAATATCGGCTGCAATTTTGAGAAAGAAGAGCAAAGCAGGAGGGATCACATTCCTGATATCAAACTGTATTACAAGGCCACTGTAATCAAAACAGCCTGGTACTGGCATAAAAACAGACAGATAGACCAATGGAACAGAATAGAGAGCCCAGAAATAAACCCAAGTCTCTACAGGCAATTAATCTTTGACAAAGGGGGCAGAAGCATGAAATGGAATAAAAATAGCCTCTTCAACAAACGGTGTTGGGAAATCTGGGCAGCTACATGCAAAAAAATGAAACTCGAGCACCAACTTACACCATACACAAAAATAAATTCAAGGTGGATAAAAGACTTAAATATAAGTCGTGACACCATAAAAGTTCTAGAGGAAAACATTGGTAGGAAAATCTGAGACATTCCACGTAGCAACATCTTCAATGATATGTCCCCTAGAGCAAGGGACATAAAGGAAAGAATAAACAAATGGGACCTTATCAAAATAAAGAGCTTCTGTGGGGCTAAAGAAAACAGTATTAAAATAAAAAGAGAACCAACAGTATGGGAAAACATATTTGCCAATGATATCTCAGACAAGGGTTTGATCTTCAAAATATATAAAGAACTCATACGACTCCACTCTAGGAAGACAAAAAACCCAATTAAAAATGGGCAAAAGACCTGAACAGACGCTTCTCAAAAGACGACATACAGAGGGCCCAGAGACATATGAAAAGATGCTCAACATCATTAGCCATCAGAGAGATGCAAATTAAACCACAATGAGATATCACCTCACACCAGTCAGAATGGCCATGATCAACAAAGCAACCGATAACTATTGGAGGGGATGTGGAGAAAAGGGAACCCTACTGCACTGGTGGTGGGAATGCAGACTGGTGCAGCCACTGTGGAAAACAGTATGGAACTTCCTCAGAAAACTAAAAATGGAACTGCTTTTTGACCCAGCAAGTCCACTACTGGGATTATACCCTAAGAACCCTGAAAAACCAATTCAAAAGAACCTATGCACTCCAATGTTCATAGCAGCACAATTCACAATAGCCAAGTGCTGGAAACAACCTAAGTGCCCATCTACAAATGAATGGATCAAGAAACTATGTACATCTACACAATGGAATTCTACACAGCAGAGAGGAAGGAGGAACTTATACCCTTTGCAACAGCATGGATGGAACTGGAGAGCATTATGCTAAGTGAAGTAAGCCAGGCAGTGAGGGACAAATACCATATGATCTCACCTTTAACCGGAACATAATCAACAAAAGCAAAAAGCAAGCAAAACTTATCCAGAGACATTGAAATTAAGAACAATCTAACAATAGCCAGGGGGGAGGGGGGAGGGGACAATGGGGAGAAGGGTTTTCAGGAACCACTATAGAGGCCACATGGACAGAACCAAGGATGGGGAGGGAGGCAGGGAAGGGAGGTGGGATTGGAGAGGAAGGGGAGGGGAGAGTATGCAGACAACTGTAATTGAACAATAAAGTAAAAAAAAAAAGCACTCAAACTAATTAAAAAAAATAAACTAACTGCTGACACCAAACACATAAAGTTTTAAATATTATCCTGACAAAAAAGCCAGATATTATTTACATAATGTACTAGAATAGGCAAAACTAATACATGGTTATAAAAAGTGTAGGCTGTCTAGTGTGGATCGGCAGAAGGGAAGGACTGGCTAAGAGTTGGTGTGGTATTGCTCTAACAAATTCCCAAAACTGTGAAAATGCTTTGGAATTAGATATTTTGAAAATTTTGAAGACCAAATGGAAGAATAAAAGATCGTACTGCTGTTACCTCCTGGAAAAAAAAAAAAAGAATAAGATCTCTGTGAATGGATTTGGAACAATTTTCAGAGTACACTGTCAGGTGAAATTAAGTGCCAAAGATATTTGTAATATGTTACTTTTGCACAAGAGGGAATAAAATATACATGTATCTATTCCTTTGTGCAAAAGGACATAAAGGAAAGGATAACCCAAAAGATGCATGAGTTTGGTTACTTAGATGAAGGGGTAGGAATGGGTTAGAAAAGACACAAGGAATTGGGGACAGGGATTGAGTGTCATTTTTCTCAGTACAACTTTATAAAACATACTAACTTTTGGAACCGTGTTAATGTTTTACACGTGCAAAGAAGAAAAGGAAGAAGTGGGAGGACAAAAGAGAGAAGGGAGAATGCAAAAGGGAAAAAAGATAGGAAAAGTAAAAGGAAAGGGAAAGGAAGAGATGGGGAGAAAATGTGGGAGAGGAAGAAGAAAAAAAGAAAAAGGGATGGAGAATAAACAAGAAATGACGGGGTCAGGGGGACCAAAGGAAATACAAAAGGAAACAAATGAAATGATAGTTCAAATGACAGCAGCTATGCAATAGGAAGGGATGGGTTGGATGGAGAACTTAAGTTTTGAACACAGTATTTGAACTAAATGACGTAATCTAAAGATAAAATAAACTCTAAACATATCTTGAATTCTTAGGTTTACAATTTTCAAAGGCACTGGCTAGCAATTACGTAACTATTTTTTGTTTATTCTAGGATTGAACAAGCAAGTCCGTATGTTGAGGGTATCCTGCTTTCCCGCTGTATACACAAAAGAATTATACATATAAAAAGAGAGCACACAAAGACCCTTGTGATGTTCAGTCAGAATTAGATTAACAGTGTCAACTCACAGATTTAAGGTATATATGTATACTTATTTAAAAAGTTGACCTATAAACCTTAAAAATTACAGAAATAGACATGTAGGTGTGTATACGTGCTTCCATTTCCTAGCTCTCTGCTGTAATACCTTATAAGCAATCACACCCTGGGAGCAATGAATAAACCAACTGTCCAGATGTTGGTTGCTAAACTCTATTCTCCACTAAAGAAATCAATACTCCATGGAGAAATCAACAAATTTCAGAGCAGAAGCAGATAAAGTACAAGAGCTCAAGATATGTCTGGGACATACTTTTTACTTTTCTTTTTTATCCTCACCTGAGGACATTTTTTTTTTCATTGCTTTTAGAGAGAGCAACGGAGAGAGGGAGATGCGTCAATGTGAGAGAGAAGCCATCCATTGGTTGCCTCCTGTACATGCCTGAATGGGGATTCAATTTGCAATCTTGGTATATGCCCTGACCAGGAATTGAACTTGCAACCTTTAGGGTATGGAACAATGATGCGCCACCCATCTGAGCCACACCAGCCAGGGCTGGGACTTATTTTTGTACCCAAAAGTAAACTACATCAAAGAATCATGTGGACTTTGTTCCCATTTAAACAGAGGACTGAGGACCTGTTCCAGATTAAAAAGAGACTAACAGAACATGACAACTGAATGTGACACATAAACAGGTTTTCATTTGCTATCAAGGGAATTATTGGGACAGTTGACAAAATCTGAATCAGATCTATAAACTATTGTATTCATGCTACCTTCCTGATTTTGAATATTGCATTATAGTTATGTAAGAGAATATCCTTGCTTTTAGGAACTATTACACTTATACACTATTTTAGGAAACACACTGAAATATTTGAGGTAAGGGAGAAAGTCAGCTTATTCTCAACTGGTTCAGGAAAATGATTGACAATATATATGGTAAAATGCTAACATGATGAATCTGGGTGAAGGGTATATAGAAATTCTTTGTATCACTCAGCACTTTTATCTTTAGAAATTATGTCAGAACAAAAAGTTTTTTAAAAAGACACTTATTCAGAGTTCACACAAAGGTAACTAATTACTGGTCTGGAGTGAAACCTACATTAAGATTCTAACCTACACTAAAGCCATGTGCACTTCTGGGAATAGGAAGCAGCAGCAGTTCCTGGGGTGGGAGGGCGGGGCAGGATTCAGGGCAGGTAGTATCAGTGATGTTACCACAATGAGAAATATCAGCAATTTTTGTGTGTGATAAAGCATGCAATTACCAATGAAAATTGTCATCTTTTAGCATCGAGTAACTTGAACTGTGTAAGGCAAAAAAGTGTTAGAATTACAGGGGGAAGACGAACAACATATCTACATGTAGAACAAAATTTCATTAGATTTTTCTGCTTTGTCATTAGTCTGACACAGAGTAACCATTTAATAAATGTTCACATTTATATTATATAAACTCAGTTTAGTCTTCATGAGGGTGGAACCATGTGTTTTGTTCTCCAGTCTGTTCCAACACTTTGCAATGGCTAGCACACAAGAGGTGTTTGATAGACATTTGTTAAAAGACTCTTTATGGGCTTGCTCTTTAATATTTGTGAGAGATTGAATAAGAAATTATCTTTAATAGAGCAGAAATACAGTGGAATAAAAATACTAATGTACATAATCCCTCTACCTTCTTTTCAATTTGTAATTTAGTAACTTGACCCCACACTTGGCTAAGATGAACATAGGCTCTTTTGCAATACAAAGGAAAGTATTCGTATCAGAGATGATACAGGTTTACTGTCTTGAATTGTGTGGCCTTAAATAGGCGACTAGTCTTGCATTGTAATTATTGCCCCTCCCTCCAAGAGACATTTCACAGAGCACCTAACACCAGCATTACTACTGTACTTTTAGCAATGTCTTAACCACTTAACTGATTACCAGTGCCATGTGGCAAGATAACTCATTCAGTTATCTAGTAAGTTATTTTACATTTGTTAGAAGATAACTGAAAATTAAGATACTTGTATAAACAAATAATGGAGGTTTTAAAAATGACTTTAATGGCTAATGTGGCCAACTAGTATAAACTGCTTTATAATTTTAATAGGCTCACATGACCAGGGATACTTTCTATGTTGGTCCCCTGCCCCCAAAAATGCAGACTGTGATTGGCTGACCAGATGAAGATGGAGATCAGAATAAAAAAGAAATAGACTAGAACAGGGAAGTCTCAGAATGCATTCCCTATGGTAATGTAAAGTTGGGTTCACCTTCATGAAACTTGTTTAGGTATATAATACATAAACTGAGCCACGATTTAAACAGTATTTCTTATCGTAGGTTGTAGTTAAGACTATTTTGAAAAATGTTTTTGATGCTTTAGAGCTCATTCAGTAGAACCTAGACCCATCTCTGCAGAGTTGATGATGCTGCATTCAGGCGCATGTCTTTATCAAGCTCAACTGTCACACACACAAAACCGGCATTCTTACTGTTAAACTGTTCCTAACACATATGATTACACACGTAACTACATGCTCAGATACTTCCCCAGAAATAAAACAGCCTAAAAAACAACTCAAAAGAAAGTACCGATCTGAAGGACTGGTTCTCAATGGGTAACACGCCACTGGCATTATGAGGGATGAGCAACACACAGAAGAGATGGACACACCTAAGAGCTGGTATCCCAAGTGACATTCAAATATCCTGACATGCATGTAAATTTTTAAAAATTTGTTTATAGTACTGAAATCTTAAATCTAACTGTATTATCTAACATTATCCAACACCAAGTAACTTTTGGAAAAATTTAGTGTACTCTGAATTTTACATGAAAGTTGAGAAAAGATACTTTTTGTCTAGACCTTTACTAAGTATTATTGTTCACCATTTCAGAGTAACTTGATAGTTTTTATTTCAGAGTAACTTAATGGCTTCAATTTAAGTTGTTACATTCACAGTGATATCAGGTATATTCAATCATTATACTTCATTATGTAGTTACACTTGGGCTACAGTAACTTACTAAAAACTACTTCCTTCTAGTTTTCCCTCTTGGTATCCTATTATCACCTCTATTATTCTCTAGAGAGCTTATTAATTTTTTTAAAATTGCACACCAGGACAATGTAAGTGTACAGAGATACATTTGCTTTTACATGTGGGGTGCTGTGTCTAACAGATTTAAAGATTTATGTACCATTACCATTCCCCTAGATCAGAGGCCCTTATTTTAGGAACACAAGGACACTTAGCCTAAGGAACCCATGAGTGGCTTCAGAATATAATTTCCAAAAAGTATATACTATGTACCCCACAGGGTGGGGTGGCTATGTATCTCATGTGACTTCATTCCATCAAAAACTATCATTTGCCCTGGCTGGTGTGGCTGAGTGACGAGTGCCACCCTGCAAACCCAAAGCGGGTTTGATTTCTGGTCAGGGCACACGCTTGGATTGTGGGCCAGGTGCCCAGTTGGGAGCATGTAGGAGGCAACCTACTGATGTTCCTCTCCCACACTTTCTTCCTTCCCACCCCCTCTAAAAATACAATCTTAAAAAAAACCCAAAAAACTATTAGATTAAGAATCATTACATTACGCCCCAGGAGTATATATATTGGAACGGATTATAAAGTTGGATCTTGAAGAGTGGCGGAGTGCCCCATCCAATTACATTTACAGAATTGTAATTTACATCACTTCATCAGCGTACAATGATAACTGTAACTTGTACAATGACAAGTTTAACCTAAATTTATACATCTAACAGATGGTAGAACTAGAATTTGAACTCAAGATTGTCTAACTTCAAAGCACATGTGTGCTTTTCTGGAGGTGCTTTTTTAAATCTTACTATGGAATATCTACTGGATACAGTCTTCCTTTGGCCTTCAGATAACATACCAGTAATTGTGTCCCACAAATGGTAGTTGCCCAAGCATGATTAACATCATTAAATTACTTGTCTCTGCCTTTCATTCAGTCACTAGAACAGGCTTTATAGAATGCATTTTGCAAGATCCTTTTGTAGTTCATAAGCGTGATGACTGGGTGTTCACGCTCTTGTGTGACATGTGCCTCCCACAAACCTTGTTATGACATCGGCACATTACCCGTCTGACATGAAAAAAACAAAATGAAAGAAAAAAAAAAAGAATGCATTTTGCAAGCTACCCTTACTTTTAGTCTAATCTTTTCTCACATTTTGCACCCTTATTCATATTTTCACTTTCTTTAATAAAGCAAAGTACAAATAAATGCATACCACATGCTAATTAGGTAATACAGGACATATATTAGTAAGTCCTACAGAATGAGAACAAGCTTAGTTGGGTGACCCAGCAATCACTTTGCAATTGCTTTTATAATTTAAAATACCAACTATCATTTTGAAATGGGGTTTGCTGGAAGTGAAAGAAATGAAAAAAGGGTATTTGATTATTATCAATACCATCACTACAAAACATTTAGAGTAAGGGCCAGCAAACATTTCCTGTAAAGGGCCAGGTAGTAAGTATCTTAGGCTTGGCAGGCCAGTCTCTGTCACAATCACCCAACTCTGCCATGGCAGCACAGAAACAGCCACTGACATATGTCAACAATGAATGAAGCCATATTTTAACTAAACTTTATAAACAAAATGCAGGCCAAATACAGCCTGTGTGCTAGTTTGCTGACCCTTGACATACAGGTGCAAGAGGCCGGGAGAAATAGGCAGGGATGCATAGATCTGAAGCACAAGAGGAAGGTCATGGCTAAGGAAAGAGATTTGGAAGTCACTGTCACCAATACAGAGACAGGAGAGGTAACCTAAGAATAGTGGAGATGAAAGATATGAACATTTAAAGACAGAACCCTCATAAATAGCAGAAGTTTAAAAAAAATGCATAATGAGATAATGTTTCCTAAAAGGAGAAAAACTGTATGAAGAACTTACTCCCTTAAATATCATCCTGGCTCAATTACAAATCCCTTATACTTGGAGAAGGGCAGGAAACTGCAGTATTTAAAGTCCCAGACATGTATGTGATGTGTTAACACTGACATAACAAGACAAGGCAAAGCAGAGTCAAGCTCTAACTTTTACCCTATACCAAAACTAAATGTCAGGGGACTGAGGCGTCACCGTCCTATGCACAATGTTTCTTGTATCCTGTATCTTCTTCAATAAATGTCTCTATTTTTTTCATAGTTAAAAAAACCCAAATACTGAATGTCAGGCCACCACACAGACCGTTCACCCAAAATTGAGACCAAAGGCTGAAAGCGAAAATAATACCCTTATAAACAAAGGTAAATTGATTACAATATAAACATGTGTTTAGGAAATAAAGAATACAATACAATATTGCATGCCCACAATTTCATTTTTACTTCCAGCAATGGAAGAAACAGAAGAATGAATATGCAAGTCTAAAACTACTTAAGATACTAAGAAGGCAGCCTAATATCTACTTTGCAATTCATATAAGCAGGATACCCCAGAATGTTACTGAAAGATGCTACAGGTTAGGACCAAAATTTTAAAACTAAACCCATTAGTTGTAAGGAAATGAGGAGTGGAGAGATAACAAACCCAGGTAGTTTAGGGATTAAAGGGCAGATGAGCTGGCTTTGGCTACTGAGAAAAACACCCTAAGAGTAGTGTTCCTCAAATTGCATTCTGTCAAAAACATACTCTTGGCCCGGCTGGTGTAGCTCAGTGGATTGAGCGTAAGCTGGGAACCAAAGGGTCCCAGTTCGATTCCCAGCCGGGGCACATGCCTGGGTTGCGGGCCAGGTCCCCAGTGAGGGCCATGTGAGAGGCAACCATACATTGCTCTTTCTCCCTTCCTTCTCCTCTCTCTAAAAATAAATAAATAAATAAATAAATCTTAAAAAAAGTTTTGTAAAATATATCTTTAAAAAATTACTACAAAAATGATCACATACTTTTAATATCACAACAATATCAAACTGCTATAGAAGTTTCTAGACATTCAATTTCTATAAATCCAGAGATGCTGAATAGCACTGGGCTACATTTTTAAAAATTTCAATCTGACCTAAAATCTTGCATTTTCTAGAGTCTAACTCTGAGAAAATTCAGTTGTTTTCTTCTCCTACACAATTAATAAAGACAATCCGTAACAATTAGAGATAAAGAGTAGACTTGTCATCAACTTTTAAAACATAAAACATTGTAAATGTTTTAGTAAGTTAAAACTACCCTTTTGAAAAAAATCCTCACCCAAGGATATATTTATTGATTTAAGAGAGGGAGGGGCAGAGAGAGAATCAGTATGCACCCTAAGTGGGGTTCAAACACGCAACCTTAGTATGTGCCCTGACTGGGACACAAGCCACAACCCTCCAGTGTGCAGGATGCGCCAAGTGAAACACGTGACCAGGGCTAAAGTTATCCTTTTTAAATGCAATCTTTAGCGTTTAAGAATCTCAACCGCTACCAACCTGAAAGTTTTGCTTTATTTTGCCATTCATCTTAGAATAGGATATAGACACAAATATGGAAATATTCATTTAATCTATAAACCCCTATACCTGTCTCCATATTCTCAAAATTCCCCCAAACGATGAATTTATTTGATTGCTAACAGTGAGCCAGGGAGATTCTCTATCCAATGTGAATTTCATTACCAAAGGAAATATGATGAAATTTTATACACCTGGCCTATAAACTGACTATGATCTTGTATGATGTACTATATAGCCTGTAAGATAGGGTCTATATTATTGATAGTATAATGTGATTTACAGGGTCACTGGACCCAAACTTTCAGAGTAAAACCCACGCTTTGCAACTTACGAGCTGAAGAGACTTGATAAATCCGCAATGCTTCTGTTTCTTCGATCTGTAAAACGGGAATAACAGCAGCCACACCAAAGGATTATTGTGGAGGTTAAAGTGCATGTAAAGTGCTTGGGATACTGCTTGGCAGACAGTACCATGTAAGTGTTGTAATTATTTAATTCTTATACAGTATGCCTTAACTCCTTATGTAGAATTTAATTATATCACATCCCTAAAATGAACTACTTAGTATTCATCTGTTCATGATTATTTTAATTCTCTATTATGAAAATATATTCATTTATAATATCCTGTTGCATAGAGGAAAAAGTTAGAAAATCATGTAAAGTCTAATATTAAGAAAAGATGCTAATGAAATTATGAAAAGTTGCACATCACTATAACTTTAAGTGGCATTTGCCAAAAGTGACTCAGATAACTGATAACTCCTCCCCACTGGGGAAAAAACACTTAAAACTGATTGTGACTTTAAAATAGCAACGATAGGATAATCAAATGCTGTAAATCAGGGTTTTAAAAAAAGTAGAACTGTACACATTTCATTCATTATTGTTCCTCCACCCCTGAAAGCAAATGCTTCTTAAAATGGACTACATCTTAGAATTAAGGATTTTAAGATAATTCTAAGATAAGAGCATTCATATTTAATAGATGCACTAATGCCAATTCCACTCACTGACAACCCACCACCACCACCACTGCTTCTAAACAAGTTCTTTAAGTGCTCACTACTATACGTACCAACAGACAATAAACCACCTTAACCAATCATGCAAGCTTAAACAGCAGATTAAATGTTACTGGGTTTAGTAAATTGAGATTATAAACACAAGAGTCAGTATTTCTAGAACACTGAACAAGAGTTTTCTGTGGTATCGAGAGTACTCAGATGGTAGCCTGTGGTAGGTACCTCCTGTGGTAGATAGCCTTTACAATGTTTTAAAATTCTTCAGGGAAATTAATTTCATGTTTATTTTACATAGAATTTTTGTCAAGCTTTTCCATTTTCACTTAAAGACAAATTTTCTTCTAAATGAATGATTTTCATTTTACCTACAGTTCAGCTTACATTTGTCTATGATAAGCCATATTTCATTTCTTGGCATGTGAAATCTATAATTATATATTATAGGCAACATGTTTTCAAATTTGCTTTCAAATGATACCTACAAAGAACATATCAAATTTAAGTTTACATAAAACCATATCAGACCGATTTACCAATATAAGTGTCTTATTCCATTCTATTTAGACAGCAACACGAACAACATTCTTAATGCATAGGCCCCCACCTCCTGCACTCTTTCCCTATGCTATCATTTTGACACGGCAACCAAGTTTTACAACTACTATCCCTAACAATCAAATGGTGATGCACAAAGACCACAATTCTTATGCGTTACAATATATTAATAATATCTGATTTACCTAAGACTGAGGGACTGCCTTACTTTATAAAAAACAAAGATAGCCACATCGGTTTATTCCACATATATGATGCTACCTATTCAATTTATTAAAAACTGTAATAAACATAATAATCAAACTAGTGCTCCAAACTTATGCTGTTCACAGGGAAGACACTACAAGAGAAGACAATAGAGACTGGCTTGCAATAAGAAGTACAAATTCCTTCTATAGAGGTGGAGAAATAAAAGGACAAATCTAGTTGTCTAAAAGACAATTCACTGTACACATTTTATTTACAGTTTTGTACACTGTCTTAATGTGAATGGGATCGCTTTTCTATTTAAGCCATTTTTTAACCAAAGCAAAATAACCTAAGTAATACAAAGTGTTAAAATACAGCAAAGAGATACAAAAACAGACATACTAATTCTAATTAGGAATGTAGTTACGATGTTACAGTTTTATAATCCACAATTATGTTTAGGAAATCACACAAACATAGATCACTGATTTGAATGAAATGCATAAATTTGTAGCAAAGCTTTGTAGTTATAAAAAAACAAAAAATTACCAAAGAATGCCCAAAATTAATGTTTATTCCACCTTTGTGTCATATTCCTGGATCCTTTACTAATGTTACATGAGGAAAAAAGAAAGCAAACAAATGAAAAAGTGAAATCAGAATCACTAATGTTATCAAGTAGGGAACGAAATAAATTAAAATCTAGCAGCCATCAGCAAGAGTACAGCAAAGACAATGCTGTAAAAAAAGACAAAAAAAATGAAAGAAAATTGCTAGAAAACTGTATGCATCATACTCTTTCAAACCAGCAAAATATGCTCCTGCATACAATGGAACATAAACAGAATTCTTTTCCTGCAAAGTATAGAAATGTTAAGTTTTTCTTCAACTTTGTGGATGGGTAAAATGTTTGTAATGATAATTTTCCTAAGCTATTACACAGTGGGCCAGAAACCCATTTTTGGATTCTGGGGACGATGTGTACTGTAATTCTTTGATTGGGTAAGTGAATACTCTAGCCAAAATTTAAAAAAAAAAAAAAAAATGAACACAGAAGTACAAGACAAAGGCGAATGAGACTTCTCGTATCTTTGCAATGTTTAGATGGAAATCAAATTTAAATGCAGTCCACTCTGCTTTTGAAGAGGCTTTGGTTCAACTCCCAAATCTCGATTGCTTGACGCAGTCTCCTATGAGAATACTCAGAAGGT
>PVJI01031624.1:0-12956 GCA_004026765.1 Micronycteris hirsuta
CCATTCCAAGAGGTAAAGGGCATCCTCAGACACATTCTTACCCTGGTGTCCACAGCTCTTTTCACTCACACCCTGGTAACTCCCCACTTTATACTTCTGGTGTGGAATGAGTGAAAAAATTTCCTCAGTAATCAGATGGAACCTTGTAGGACTTTGCAAAGGCCTCAAAGGTCCTGCATTTATCAGCTCTCTCTGGACCTTACTTGTGTTGGTCCATGGTGGTCTTCTCTCAGGTCTGAACCATTTGGTTTTGCTGAGCTCAACAAGCATTTAATGAGCATCTACCATAAGCCTGGCTGAATGTTCACCATGCAATGTATCACCTAATACTTATTGACCACTGACTATATGCTAAGCCTATAAAGTATTTTATGTACATAATTCCATTTTCTTACATCAAATTTCTGTGATAAGTATAATCATTAACCTTGTTTTACTGAATCCTGTCTTATAAGAACTCATAAATCAAGAGGAGATTTCTAATCAGAATACACCGTGAATATTTTGTCAAAAAAGTGTCTTAGTTCCACTTAATTGGCAGGCACTCTGCTAGGTTCTGAAGTCTAATGCTAGAAAAGCTAGGCATGCTCTCCAATCCCATGTTATGCACAGTCCCTCAGGAGGTCACTAGACAAGCAGGTGTTTTGTAGCCCCCTTACCATTTGTGAGTGGACATGATAAGTCAGGAATGTCACACCTAACCTGAGGATAACTTTCTGGAAGAAGTATGTTCTCCAGTTCTCTATTATACACTCCAAAACTTGCCCACTTAAAACAATGGTGTATCATTTTCTCACATGGTTGTGGATTTGTAGACTCAATGAGGCAGTTCTTACTCACAACGTCTCTGATTGCTGCTGTCAGTTGTTGCACAGCGCTGGAGATATCTGAGGTCTCGGCATGCTGGATATTAAGATAGCTTCTCACTCACGGGTCTAGCCCCTGGGCTGGTATAGCAGAACAGCCAAGGCTGGTCATACGTCTACACCTTTATGTGATTTCTCCATGTGGTTATTTTGGGCTTTTTTTATAGTCACGCGGGCTCAGGGACTTGAACACCTTTCAGGGGTGTCCAAACTTTTGGCATCTCTGGGCCACACTGGAAGAAGAATTGTCTGGGCCACACATTAAATACATTGCAACATGTAATCACAGAAATATCTCATAATGTTTTAAGCAAATGACTATTTTGTGTTGGGCCATGTTCATAGCCATCCTGGGCTGCATGTCGCCCATGGGCCGCAGGTTGGACTCCATGCCTTACATGATGTCTGACTTCTTCCAGAACAAGCATGCCAAGGGATCATTGAGGAAAGCACAGGGTTTCCTTTAACTTAGCCTCAGAAGCCACCCAAACTCTCTATGCCACATTCTATTAATTATAAGTGAATCCCAGGCCAACCCAAATTCAAGGAGAGCAGCCTTGCATTCAAAAGCCCCGAATTCAGGGAATCTGGTTTATTGGGGGTCCACAGAAACTAGCTACCACAATAAGGGGTGTGGGCAATGATGTATGTATACGATAATAGAAAAACTGATCCTAGGGGTCCTAAAGTAATTGTAGTAAAAGTTGCTATCAACTGAAGATCTACTCATTAGGCACCAGACACTTCATTCATGTTTATATACTAATATATCATATATACATTTTTAAATAATGTATTTATAATTATAACCATCTTACAAAATGGACATCACAACTATTGTTTTAAAAAGTGGGGATTCAGATTCAGAGAATATAAATAACTATACTCACAGACCTATTTTCTTCCATTGAACACACTGAGATTTGAAAAAAGGGTGAAGCTGACTTTTAAGCACATTCCGAGATCACTTCTGTTTAGATAATAACCAAAGACTTCATAAAGAAGGTGATGCCCTCACTGTGTATTAAAAATACATAAAAGTCTCCCAGACAAACAAGAAGAAAAGAATTTACAGAAAGGACTGTGTACAAAGCATTCCTGGGTTGAAAGCCTGCACTTTTATCAGTATTGTTAAAGCACAAGATGCAGCAGCAAAGCTTAGGTCACACAAGAAGGAAAGGGAAGGTTATATAGGGCCACGTGTAGCAAGGCAAGAACTTTATCCTGTAGCAACGGAGAGTCATAAAATCATTTCCACTAGGTGAATAGCATACTCAGTCCTCCTGGCTCTCCTAGAGAGGCATGAGGTTCTAGGTCTCAGAGCAATCCATATCCTTCTCTCAGCAGACAAAGGTACAGACCTCAGGACTGGCCTCCTAGATGACAGAAAACATACTTAGTCTTATAACTGAGCCTGCCACATACTAGGTGACCAGTGAATGATGGAGGGGTAGGCAGATGGATGTATGGGTGCATGCTTTAAATAAGCAAAATGTGCCATAACTTACAGCTCTTAAGAAGGAAACATGCAGAAAAACCTTGGCATTGTCCTTTCCTATGAAGACCACCACAGCAATCAACTGCCTATGCTGAAGTGCCGTCTGAGTTCACAGCCCACAGATCCATGAATGTCCACCTGACTTGCTGCTCACATGGAGCCCATCTAGCCTGGTTGTAGCTGCTGCTCGTGCCAGCAACCTTGATGTTCTACAGGTTTTTGCCCTTTGCTCTCCTCTCAAGAGACAAAGACCTGGTAGGGAATCAGATTCACTTCCTATTTAGCTACTGCTGTGACCTACAGGTGACTTTTCTCAAGTTGATATCCTCAACCCTGGACATACTCTTCATCAATCACTACCTGGTGGAGGTCTCAAACTCGACACTCAAATCTGAATTCATTGTCTCCTTCCATCCCCTGCCTTCTACCCCCAGAGTGGGTTCTTCATAGCTGAGTTAGTGGTACCACCATTACATAAGTTAGAAACCTGAGAGGTAGCCAGGCTCTTTCTTTTTATTCACCATCACCTAAAATAGTCACTAAGTCTTGGCAATCCTGCCTCCTAAGTAGCTCTTACATATGCCTTCTCCTTACCATGATATTGTCAAGCCCCATGCCAGACTCTCATCATCTTATAACGGTTTCTCAACTAATTTCCCTGCCTCTAAGCTCAACTCCTACAGTTTATCTCCAGACTATATTCCAAAAGATTTTTCTAAAAGGCAGACAGTATCATATCACTCTGAGTTGCAATAGTTTAATATAGTCAAGTAGTTCAAACTGCACAGCATAATTTTGTGATGTCTTTTGCTTCTTACTTGTGTCCCATCACCCACCACCCTACCTACACACATATCTGTTTGCTTGGGTCACATATCTGTTTGTCTTCAGGCACACCCCCACCTCAGTTCCAGTCTGTCTTGCTTTTGATCCTCTGTACACTCTGTTCCCTTATTCTTTCTACCCCGCATATTCTGGGTGAATGCCCAATCCTTCCGGAGTCCACTTAAGCTGTGGAAATCAGTATTGCCATACTTCCACTTCCCCACTTTATAAGATCACAAAAGCTTCAAATCAATTGAAGGCAGCTTCTATTATTTATTTGCAATACAGAACCATCCTGAGAAATAAAGAAAAACATATTAAAAAAGAATTACTCCCCCCACCTCTTCCTTATTCCTAAAATGCTTTTCTCAGTCAAGTACCTGCCCTTATAAAAGGATATATGTAACTTACAAATTAACCTTTCCTATCAGCAACTTTAGTGTATGCAGGGAACAGGGACGCCAGAAGTGCCCAGAGAAGGGTATAAAAATGCAAGGTTTGGTAATATCACAGGTTTCTTTAGGGCTACAACGGGTGCTTTCTCACCTTCCAAATTCCCAAACCCTTACTCCATAACTGAGCTTGCTTTGAATGTTGGGGTGCTATATACTGTAAAATAAAAACTACTAAATTCCAAACAACATTCTGTGCACCAGGTAGAATGTTACGATCATAGAATGTTCTAATCAGTGGAAGTTTGTAAAGAGACTTCTGTTGACGTTTATCAGTGCCCAACTGACCTCATTCCCTGCTCCTATATTCAAAGTAATTTCTGTTTCAAATAGTCTATCTCAGGAGAGGGATTCCAGGGAAATACAATTTGGTAAAAATAGATTACATTTCTCTGGCACTCCGCTAGACACTATTTTTTTTGTTTGTTTTTGTTTTTTGTTCAATTACAGTTATTTGCATCCTCTCCCCTCCCCTCCTCCCTTCCCCTCCAGCCCTCCTCCTCCCCAGCCTCCCTCCTCCCCCTTAGTTCTGTCCATGTGTCCTTTATAGTGGTTCCTGAAAACCCTTCTCCCCATTGTCCCCTCCCCCCTCTCCCCTGTCTATTATTAGACTGTTCTTAATTTCAATGTCTCTGGTTATGTTTTGCTTGCTTTCTGCTTTTGTTGGTTATTTTTTGTTTTATCTTATTTAACCTCTCTCAATTTGTAAGATTTTTTCTGCCATCATTCAAGTGACCCCAAGCCTCAGAAGGTTGTAATGCGCTCAGGGTCACATGACTTATAACTGAGGCCTCCAAATGTCAAGGGCATTCTGCTACACCATTCACACTTCTCTGGCTTGCTACCCTAATTCACAGAGTATTCATGTAATCTCTCCATGTCCTTTTTTACATTAACTTTCTCCTAGTTTCAGCCACGATGCTCTATATTCAATTTCTATTATTTGTAGATAGTCACCGGGAGCAATTTTTAGGAAAACACCTCTTCTGTGCTATGATAAGGTACATGTTACTTGCTTTTTCACCTTTCTTTTTCATTTGACAGTAGATATTTTTCTAAGCCCCACTTTACTGCTGGTATAAAAAACACCCTATTTATAGGAAATTACTTCTTAGGGTTCTTCTGATGCACCAGAAGCTGCACCTCTCACAATGAACTTTCCATTATATAATCCTTCAGCCGATGAGAGCGGACAGGATACAAGTAGTAGTTTGAAGTGCCAGCAAGAAGCCTTTAATTGATCAACAAAGGAGGAAGTTAAGATGCACTCCTCAAATATAGGACACAGAAAACAAGAAGCTATAATATTTGCAAAGAAAAGTGGCAAATTGTTCATTCAGAGGCAGTCACTGAGAAGAAAATCTCAGTTTTAGAGAAGGATGAGAAGCAGAGATTTATTCTAGAAAAACTTGGGAAAAGGTTCTAGGGACCAAAATTAGTGCCATTTCTAATCTTCCAAATAAGTAAATAAACATATGAATTCATAAAATTGTTTTAATTAGACAGTGAGTTAAAAGGAACATCAGTAGGCACTTAATTTATCCATTTTAGGTATTTTTCTTCTCATATATTTCATATATTCCATATTTTTATGTTTCACTCTCAAGGCTTGTGAACATACAAACTATAAAATTACAAAATACAAATTAAAAAGCACTGAGTATTATTTGTATCACGCATGGATACAGTACATAATACATATTCATTTGAATGAATGGATGAAGATTAGCTAGAACAGATTTGGTGGTATGGATGGAAGGGTAATAAAGCACAGGGAAGCAGGGTACAGGATACTTCACGTTGGTATTATTTAGTTACCAATATGGTAGCACTTTTTTGGAAGGTCAATGTGGAAAAAGAAACAAGACCCCAGATTCTGGCCCCAACTCTGCCAGTGACAAATTTGGTGCCTTGAGCACATCCTCTCTGGGTCTCCATTTCTTCACAAGTGGCATAAGGCTCCGGAAGCTCCTGGCAGGCAGGAACCTATCTTCTTTTCTTACCACTCCATTAGGGATGGCTCACATCATCCTAGGAAACATTTGTGGAATGAGCAGTCTCCACCCATATTATGAACAAACCTTCTGACTTACCTATTTCCCACATTTAACTATTTCTTTCCTCTAATGATGCTGCACATGGAGTCTAGGATGGTCTACACTGCAGGCAGGTGGGGAAATGACCAACACAACTCTCACAGGGCTTGCTATAAAGAGATGATCCTTGATATCAGGTGTGTGCAGCTCTTCTGTGTGAGGTGACATTTCCAAAAGGATGTGGTGAAAGGCACTATGACACAGACTTGGAGTCACAAAGTGCTTTTCCAGGATGCAGTAAAGAAAATACCTGAGAAAAACTAACCTTTTATTGTAGTCACTGAGTCCCTGATTCCTTTAAGAATATTTTCTTTGTCTACCAGCTGAATCAATTGCTGGGATACAGGCTGAGTAGAATTACAGGGGCATCTAATGCCGACTAGTATTAAGTCCATCCTTGTTTTGAGGGGAACACACCTCATTCAGTGGGATTTCATCTTACATTGTGGGTAAGAACTAATCCTCATTCTATAGAATAGATGAATGTATAGGAAAATCATCTAAATATGACATCACCCATATTCTCTGATTGTCAATTCTAGACTCAAACTCAGAGATAAGTCCCTCTAAGAAAATTTGTGGTCTGGAGACCACATTCATGCCTACAGACAACTGCTTGATAGATGCACATCAGAGGGGGAAAACATTGCATAATAAATGATTAGCAATACTCAAAGCCACCTGTTTAAGGTGAATGCAAAAAAGCTAGGTTTCTTTTTCTTTTTCTTTTTTTTTTAATGTTTGCCAGAAATGCTTAGCAGTTTAAAAGGAGAATAAAAACAAACACGGTTTTCAATTCAGCTAAGCAAAATATTTTGGATGACAATTTCCCAGATTATTTCCAAATCCTTTTCTTCATTTCCCAAGCAAAGAACATGATATTCTATTTGATAGTAAACCAGAATCTCATTAGGAGCAAGTTGAGATGAGATGCTCCTGGAAGTGGATGTATAGTCAAAGTACACACACACACATGCTTTCAAACAGACATGCTCTTTCACATGCATACACATAATCTCAATTTCCAATAATATAAGGAGAATATGGGCATTAAGATATAACACAAGCCTTCAGGGAATGTAAAACAAACCCATTAACTTATAAAATCTTATTTTTTAATGTTTTATTGTTTATACTATTACATTTGTCCCATTTTTCCTTCTTCAACCCCCTCTACCCAGTCTGCCTCCCACTTCCATAGACAATACCCACACCATTGTCTATTCCATGGGTCCTTCATGTATGTTCTTTAATCACTGTCTTCACCTTCTTTCAATCAGTCCTCACCTTCCCTTTCCCTTTTTACAGCTATAAGTCTATTCCATGGCTCCATGCCTCTGGTTCTATTTTGCTCATCAGTTTATTTTGTTCATAAGATTCCTGTTCTAAGTAAGATCATATGACATTTGTCGTTCACTGACTGACTTAATTCATTTAGCATAATTGTCTCCAGTTCCATCCATGTGGCACAAAAGGTAAGAGTTCCTTTTTCTTTCTGCTGCATAGTATTCCATTGTGTAAATGTATCAGTTTGTTTGTTTGTTTTTTAAATCTACTCATCTATTAATGGAAACTTAGACTGTTTCCAGCACTTGATTATTGTAAATAATGCTGCTATGAACATAGTAGTGCACAAATTCTTTTGAATTGGTATTTCAGGATTCTTAGGGCATAATCCCAGCAGTGGAATTATCAGGTCAAAAGGCAGTTCCATTTTTTTTTTTTTTGAGGAAATTCCATACTGTTTTCCACAGTAACTGCACCAGTTCATATTCCAACCAACAGTGCACTAAGCTCCCTTTCCTCTACGTCCTCACCAGCACTTGTTGTTTGTTGATTTGTTAATGACAGCCATTCTGACTGGTATGAGATGATATCTCATTGTGGTTTTAATTTGCATCTCTCTGGTTGTTAGTGATATTGAGCATCTTTTTGTATGTCTATGGACCAGCTGTATGTCCTCCTTGGAAAAGTGTCTATTCAGGTTCCTTACCCATTTTTTAGTTTGATTGCTTGTCCTCCTGGTGTTGAGTCATATGAGTTCTGTATGTATTTTGGAGATTAAACCCTTGTCTGATGTATCATTAGCAAATATGTTCTCCCACACATCTGCTCACATCCATTTTGATACTGGTTTCTTTAGCCATGCAAAAGCTTTTAATTTGATGTAGCCCCATTTGTTTATATTTTCCTTTATATCTCTTGCCTTAGGAGATATATGGGCAAAAATACTGCTACACAAAATATCTAAAATGTTATGACCTGTATTTTCTACTAAGATTTTTATGGAATCATGACTTATATAAATCTTTTATTCAATTTGAGTTTATCCTGGTGTATGATGCAAGTTGGTGGTCTAGTTTCATTTCTTTGCATGTATCAGTCCAGTTCCTCCTACACCATTTATTGAAGAGACTGTCATTTTTCTTAATTTTCTTTTTTTTTAGTTTAACCTTTATTGCTGGAATCAACCAAAGTGCCCATCAGTAAACAGTGGATAAAAAAACTGTGGTAAATTTACACAATGGAATACTATGCAGCAGAAAGAAAGAAAGAGCTCCTACCCTTCATGACAGCAAGGACAGAACTAGAGAACATTATCTAGGTGAAATAAGCCAGGCAGTGAAATACTAATACCATACGATCTCACCTATAAGTGAAACCTAATCAACAAAAGAAACAAGTGAGCAAAATAGAACCAGAGACATGGAAATAAAGAACAAACTGACAGTAACCAGAAGAAAGTAGGGATGTGGGTAACAGGGGAAAGAAGGGAAAAGATCAAGTCAAAGAATGTGTATAAAGGACCCATGGGGAAAGACAATGGACAGGGGGAGGGAGGATTGAATGTGGAGGTGGGGGTGGGTAGGGCAGGAAGGAGTAGTGGGGGGAAAGTGTGAACAAATGTAACTGAACAATAAAAAAATAAAATAAAAAATAGAGAGACTATTAAAATACACTAAAATAATCATACAAAAGGTAAAAGAGAGTTAATGGAGTTAAAGCTCAAAGACTGTTACATTAACAGGAAAGTGGTTATAAAAAGCTAGTAAACATTATATTTTAAGTGTTAAGAGTGGGTGCTGCAAGATCTAGAGTAGCCACTCCAAGGGCTTGGTTTCGGTAATGAGCTTTCCGCTGTCAGGTAAGATCTGTGGGTTTTCAGAGCCTGAGCCAGAGATAGGGCCGATATTCCAGGCTCAAGAGGCAACAAGTAAACCTTGAGTTTCCAAGAGACTAAAGACAATTCACCTCTCAATAGTTTATCCTGAACCTACCTTACTTCTACTGACAAGTTTGAATGCAAATGCCAGCAACACATCTCACCCTTTGCTCCTTACAAACCTTGCAGATACAGGGGTTTGTCAATGGGAATGTCAGCTCCAAGCATGAGCCCAAAAGCACAATACCTCTAATATTATAAAAAGTGAAATGTCTGAATAAATGAAAACAGGTTCAACAAACAAAGGAACTTAATCCTTATCAACAAAGTAAATAGAGAAAATTGAACAGAATAATATCCTCAGCACTATAGGAAAATTAAAAGTCTAACAGAAATCCTGAAAATGTAAATTATGTTTACAAAAAAAGAAATAACTGGGATGAAGGGTAAGTAGAATAAATACAGCTGAAAGCAAATACTAAACTGGATGCCTGAGGGACGCTGCCTGATCATAATATAATTTGTGGAAACATGAAAAGTATGTAAAGAAACATAACAAAATAAAAATAAAATGAAAGTTTTCATATCCATCTAAAAAAGAAGATTTAAAAAGGAATAGAAAAAAGTGACTAATGAAAGAAATATTAATAGAGTGCTCCATAACTGATATCAATACAGGGCATAGAGAAACAGAGGAACACCCAGAGGAAGGAGATGATCTTTAAAGCAACTAGACAGGAAAAAAGAGATTAACATGAAAGGAAAAAAAATTATATTGACAAAAGATATTTCATGAACAACAACAAAAGAGGAAAAATAATTAAATTATACCATCAAAGTCCCTGGTGGAAATGACCATAAACACATAACGTTGGAACCAGACAAATAAGATTAAAGAAGTAAATAAAGGTAATTCTAAATAAACAAGAAACCAAAGCAAAACTCTAGAGAAGTGCTATAGGAAAAAAGAAGAAAAATAATCTCAGAGACATTGCTAATTGCTTAGAAAATATTAAGATAAGGAGAAGATGGTGACGAGATAGAGAGGAGCAGAGTCCACTTCCTCCTGCCCACTGGTGAAACACCTAGCTGATTTTCTGAGGAACAGAGCGAACACCCAATGGTATTCCAGCATATATGAAGATTGGTGACCAAGATTATAGGAGAAACTAATTGATCAGATGCTAAGGAGAGTGCTTTGGAATGAAGAGGTCCCCGGGACCAGTGCAGGGAGCAGGGTGGGCTGCAGCCCCAGACCCAGCAGCTGCCGGGTCTGCTGCAAGATTCTACATCCCATTCCTGGAGAGAGCCAGGTTGGGATGTATGAGAGGCCTGGTGCTTATTCGGACTGGCAGGCATAAATAGGAAGAATTTTTCAAAAAGAAAAATAGGAAAAAAATAGGCACTCCCCGGATGTTTGGAGATGCCCTGCCCCCAACAGCCCCTGGGGTCAGTGCACACCTGGGGATAGGAGGCCCAGGGCAGCCTGCCTGCCCAATCTCCATAAGCATCGGGGTGAGTGCACAAACGGTGGCCCTCGGCCCGTAGTGGCTTGCACTCCCATCAAGGGGAATTGGAGACTGAATGAACCAGGTGGCCCGCAGACTGTCCCTGACCACTCCAGGAGAACCAGGAGCAGTTTGCACCCAGTGGCCCTGGGGCCAGTTGCAGCTTGTGAAGCCAATCAAGGGGAATTAGGGACTGTGTGCACCCAGTGATCCACAGCCCACTTGTGCCCACTTCAAAAATACCAGGGGCGGTGCACAATCAGACCACCTGGCCTGCGGCTCTCCAGTGCCCAATCCAGGGACAAAAGGGGACAGTGAACACAGGTATGCAGAGCTCACACCCAGAGGGCTGGGGACAAAGCGCTTGCCACCCAGCCCATGCACACGGATCCCTGCAGGGCCAACTGGCTCTGTAGGAGAAAGGCAGAAATGCCCAACTGATGGGAGCAGCAGTCCTCACAAACTCTTGACTCAGTGTGGAGGCCAAACTACCCAGAAGGGACGCTGAGAGTTCTTAGTATCTAAACCAGCAAGAAGGTGTTGGGTGAGTTGCCCCTAGTTGATGCACCTCAAAAACGGCACAACAACAGACCCAGTCTGGACCCAGAAGCACACCTAGAAACTAGGCTGGAGGCTGGACAACAGCAAAGAATGTATCTCAAGAAGGAAGAAAAGCAAAACTAATATCTTCCCAGCCTGACGCAGACAGTAAGACCAAAAGAACAGGCCTGGCCAGACACTTTTAAAGCCAGCCAGCAGAAGGTTTTTTGGGTTTTTTTTTTTCTTTTTGTTTTTTGTTTTCACCCTTCTTCCTTTCTGTCCTTCTTTATTTTTTTTAATTCCTTCTTTCTCCCTTTCCCTTAGTATTTCTAGTCTTCTCCTTTTTTTATTTATTTTTTATTTTTTTGTTTATTTATGAAAAATAGAAAAAAAATTATTTTAATTCATTCTTCCTTTCTTTCCTTCTTTCTTTTTTATTTATCCTTCCTTCCTTCCTTTCCTTATATTATTCTTTCTCCCTTCCTCCACTCCTTCTTCTCCCGCCCCCTCTCTTCTTTATCCACAGGTGAGGCATTAAAACCTTGGGCTGTGAAGAGACCAGAGTTAGATTCAGACAAGGGTCAGCCCAAAAAACAGAAATAGTGACACAAATTTAACTTCACTACTCCAGAGAACTTGCCAAGTGAGAGCAGTGAACACCAGTACACCTGCTGGAAGAGGAAATCCACCAACAAAGGAACCACCAACACAAAACAACGGAAGAAGGTGAAGGAGGAAGTGGAACCCACACTAAACTCAATCCAGGACCAAACAGATAACACACCAATTGCTGGAGAAATTACTCACAACAAACAACTGAATAAGAGTGACAGAGAAGTCTCAAAACCTTGTTCACGCAGAAGAATCAGCTTCAACACAACCTGTCCACACACGCACAACAGAATACAAGGCATGGTGGATGGAGTGACCCTCAGTTAACTAGCTGAAGGAAAAGACCCACAAAAGAAAGACCCAATAACAACCAAAAACCAAAGACATAAAGAGAGCAAACATAAACAAAAGTCCATGACCAGCGAGCTAAAAAGATTAAGGAGAATACACAACTGAATCTTACAGGTATTCTACCATAGAAGCTCATACCATAAAACCAGGGAGTCAGAACAGATCAATTTAAGAAACATAGGTTAGTAAGAAGAGTATCACAAACAATGGGAAAACAAAGAAACAATCCCCAAATGAAAGGAAGGGAGGAAACCCTAGAAAGAATGATAAATGAAACAGAGGCAAGCCAACTATCATATATTGACTTCAAAGCATTGATTATCAGGAAGCTCAATAAGCTCGATGAGATCACAGAAAATTACCAGAAACTACAGGGAAACCACAATGAACTCACTGCAAACTATACCAACATGAAAAAGGAAATAGAAACTATCAACAAGAGCCAAGAAGAAATGAATAATATAATATCTGAACTGAAGAACACAATAGAAGGAATCAAAAGCAGATGAAGCAGAAGATGGGATCAGCAAGCTAGAGGACAAGGTAGAAAAAAACACCCAAAAAACACACAAAAAAACAGCAAGAAAGGGAAAAGAAACGCAGAAAGAATGAAGAAGTATTAAGGGAAATGCAGGACAACCTGAAATGTAATAATATTCATATAATAGGGATACCCGAAGTAGAAGAAGAAGAGCAAGGATAGAAAACCTATTTGAAAAAGTAATGATGGAAAACTTCCCTAATCTGATGAGAGAAAAAGTCACACAACTCGAGGAAACAAAGAGAGTCCCAATCAAGAGGAACCCAAGCAGGCCCATTCAACACACATCATAATTAAAAAGGCAAAATTCTAAGACAAAGAGAGAATCTTAAAGGCAGCAAGGCAGAAACAGGAAGTAATATACAAGGGAGCCCCAATAAGGCTAGCAGCTGACTTCTCCATGGAAACGCTCCAAGCCAGAAGAGAATGGCAAGAAATATTCCAAGTAATAAGAACCAGAGGCCTGCAACCAAGGTTACTGTACCCAGCAAGGCACTCAATCAA
>PVJI01031625.1:0-12967 GCA_004026765.1 Micronycteris hirsuta
GGATGGAACTGGAGAGCATTATGCTAAGTGAAGTAAGCCAGGCGGTGAGGGACAAATACCATATGATCTCACCTTTAACCGGAACATAATCAACAAAAGCAAAAAGCAAGCAAAACTTAACCAGAGACATTGAAATTAAGAACAATCTAACAATAGCCAGGGGGGAGGGGGGAGGGGACAATGGGGAGAAGGGTTTTCAAGAACCACTATAGAGGACACATGGACAGAACCAAGGGGGAGGAGGGAGGCAGAGAAGGGAGGTGCGGTTGGAGGGGGTGGGGGGAGGGGATGGGAGAGGATGCAGACAACTGTACTTGAACAACAATAATTATTTTTAAAAAAGAGAAATCTTAAATAAAAATCAATTTATAAAAGAATATAAATTATTGAGATTTGAGGCAGGATGACTAAAACATGAAAATAAGGGGGTTTCAGAAATGCAAAGCATACAATCTTTGTTGTTATTTTGAAAATGAATATATTGATGCTGTCATTTCTGGTTTATCCATTAAATTTTGATTCATTTTTCAATAAGCTGAGTAGAACTTATTTTAAGGACTTATTATATATATTTATGTAATTTCATGTACTTTTTCTCTAAATTTAGATCTAACAGCAAATCCAACATGTTTATTTTTGAATGTTAAAAATAGAAATTCAATTCATAAATTCTTATGCTGATATTATTATTTTTAAAAAAGACATTTTTTGTATACAAGGATTAATTCAGCATTGAACAGATTTATTGAAAATCAAAACCTAATCTCAAATACTGAGTGAGTAGCTTAAAAAAAGTACATAAAAGAATTACACTGAAAAAGTACATTTATGACTGCTTATATTAATGGTAAAAAGTCATAAAACAAATTAATTTATATCACAAAACTCATTGAGAGCAGCTTTAATTTTATATTCGTACTATGTAAAATATATTAAATAATTAAAGGTATGAAATGGGCTTAACATCATGTCTTGCTCATAGTAAGCCTTTAGTATATATTAACTATCATTACTCATCATCATCGTGCTATAAAAACAATGTTATCTTTTCATTATCTGTTCCCATCCCAACTCTGATCACCTGTGACAAGAGTACACTTTTTTATGTGTTAGGAATGTGTGATTAATTTATTATATTTCAGACTCTGCTCCCACCCCAAAATGGCCCCTTTTAATTTAATCATAACCATGCTATAGATTGTTACTCCAATATGGTGAATAACAATATATTCTTTCTAAGTTTGAGTCTGAAAACATAGCAATAACACATTCTTCATTATTTTCAAAATTAATTATGAGTAAAAATTTTTGTAAGTTTTAACGTTGCTATTATAAATTCAACAAAAATATTCAATGAGCATTTGATTGACTACTGGAGATAAAAGATAGAGGGACTCTGTGTCTCAATAGAAGGAGCAGCTATAATGGTCCTGGGACTGACATTGCTCGTCTCATACATGAACAATACTCTGTAATGCCAAAATATATTGTTCTCTTTCTCAAGCATAACCATCCATAATGGAACAAAAAAATTTACAGTAAGTTAATATTTTTTCTTTTAAGATACAATAAATATCTAAATTGCAACTATTCACTCTAAATTAAGTTCTCAAAGTTGTGTTTTTACAGTGATCTCTTACTCCTAAATAAGAAAAAGTTTTAAAAATCACAGTTGCCCAACTATGATGTCATCTTGATAAAAGGCCTGAAGTTTTTATTTAAAAAAATACCAAAATCTCAAGGTGCTTGTAAAAGTAGCAGACAGCTTCAGAATGAGATGTCCTCCTTTTTTTCAATGAATGAAATCTGTTTCCCATTTTTTAAGTTTTCAATAAAGTTGGAAAGTATAATCCTATTAAAAAACACACAGCAGTCCATTCTTAGCATGTATGTGCACACACATACAAAATTTATAGTTTAAAAGACAGGGCTATAAGCAATATCCAAGATTTTACTGTTTATGTTTCATCTAGGATTTTTATGTTTTTGAATCTAATATTTAAGTCATTAATCCATTTTGAATTTATTCATGCGTGTGGTGTAAGAAGGTGGTCTAGTTTCATTTTCTGCATATATCTGCTCAATTTTCCCAACACCATTTACTGAATAAACTATCTTTAGCAAATTTAATATCAATTGACTATAAAAGTGAGGTTTATTTATGGGCTCTCTATTCTGTCCATTGCTACTATGTGTCTGTTTTTATGCCAGTACCATGCTGTTTTGATTACTATGACCTTATAGTACAGTTTAATAGTAGGTAGCATGATTCCTCCAACTTTGCTCTTCTTTCTCAGGATTATTGTTGCCATTCATGGTCTTTTGTTATTTCATATAAATTTTTGAAATATTTATTCTAGTTCTATGAAAGCCATCATTGGAAACGTGATGGAATTTGTGTTGAATCTATAGACTGCATTGTGTAGCATGGCCATTTTAATGATGTTAATTCTTCCTATCCATGACACGGTATGTGCTTCCACCTTTTTGTATCTCCATCAATTTATATTTTTCAGTGTTATAATTTTCTAAGTACAAGTTACATCCTTGGTTGGACTTATTCCTAGGTATTTTATTCTTTTTGAAGCAATAATGAATGAGATTGTTTTCTTTTCTTCTTTTTTGTTTGTTTACATGTTTGTTTTTTATTTTTTTATTGTTGTTCCAGTACAGTTGCCTCCATTTTCCTCCCACCACAACCCCTTGGCCCACCCATCCCCACCTATCACCACTGAACCTACCCCCTTTGGCTTTTTCTATGTGTCCTTTATGTTCCTTGCTGGCCTTTCCCCTCTGTTACCCTATTATCCCTCTCCCTTCCCCCTCTGGTTACTATCAGTTTGTTCTTTATTTCAATGTTTCTGGTTATATTTTGCTTGCTTATTTGTTTTGTTGATTAGGTTCCACTTATAGGTGAGACCATATGGTATTTGTCTTTCACCACGTGGCTTATTTCACTTACATAATGCTATCTAGTTCCATCCATGCTGTCATAAAGGGTAGGGTCTCCTTCTTTCTTTCTGCTGCATAGTATTACAGTATGTAAATGTATCATAGTTTTTTTATCCACTCATTTACTGGTAGACACTTAGGTTGCTTCCAGCACTTGGCTACTGTAAATTGTGTTGCTATGAACATTGGCATGCTTAGGTTCTTTTGGATTGGTATTTCAGGATTCTTAGGGTATAGTCCCAGCAGTGGAATTGCCAGGTCAAAGGCAGTTCCATTTTTAGTTTTTTTGAGGAAATTCCATACTGTTTTCCACAGGGGCTGCACCAATCTGTGTTCCTACCGACAGTTCTAGTAGGATTCCCTTTCATCCACAACCTCATCAGCATTTGTTGTTAATTTGTTAATGATGGCTATTCTGACTGGTGTGAGGTGGTACTTTGTTGTGGTTTTCATTTGCATCTCTCTGATGGCTAGTGACGTTGAGCATTTTTTCATGTGTCCATTGGCCCTCTATATGTCCTCCTTGGAGAAGTGTCTGCTCAGGTCCTTTGCCCATTTTTTAATTGTACTGTTTGTCTTCCTGGCCTGGAGTCATGTGAGTTCTTTATATACTTTGGAAATCAAACCCTTATCCAAGATATCATTGGCATATATGTTTTCCCATACTGTGTTTCCCTTTCCATTTTGTTGATGTTTTCTTTGGCCATGCAGAAGCTTTTTAGTTTGATGTAGTCCTATTTGTTTATTTTTTCCTTTATATCCCCTGCCCTAGGTGATGTACCAGTGAAAATATTTCTGTGTGGGATATTTGAAATTGTCCTGCCTATGTTTTCCTATAGGACTTCTATGGTGTTATGACTTATATTTAAGCCTTTATCCACCTTGAATTTATTTTTATGTATGGTGTAAGTTGGTGATCGAGTTTCAATTTTTTGCATGTACCTGTCTAGATCTCCCAACACCATTTTTTGAAAAGGCTATTTTTACTCCATTTTAAGTTCCTGCCCTCTTCATCAAATATGAACTAACCATATTAACATGGGTTTATTTCTGGGCTCTCTATGATGTCCCATCATTCTATGTGTCTGTTCTTATGCTAGTACCAGGCTGTTTTGATTACAATAGTCTTGTAATATAGTTTGATATCAAGTATTGTGATCCCTCCTACTTTGTTCTTCTTTCTCAAAATTGCTGAGACTATTTGGAGCCATTTATGGTTCCATATAAATTTTTGAAATGTTTATTCTATATCTGTGAAAGATATCATTGGTATTTTGATAGGGATTGCATTGAATCTATAGATAGCTTTGGGTGGTATGGACATTTTAATGACGTTAATTCTTCCAATCCATGAACTCAGAATATGCTTCCATTTTTTGTGTGTCTTCCTTAATTTCTTTCTTCAGTGTTTTGTAGTTTTCTGTGTACAGGTTTTTACCTCCTTGGTTAAGTTTATTCCTAGGTGCTTTATTTTTCTTGTTGCTATAGTAAGTAGGATTTTTTCCCTAATTTCTGTTTCTGATATTTCATTGTTGGTGTACAAAAATGCCTTCCATTTCTGAATGTTGATTTTGTATCCCGCCATTTTACCAAATTCATTTATTATGTTGAGTAGTTTTTTTGTGGAGTCTATAGGGTTTTCTGTGTATACTATCATGTCATCTGCAAACAGTGACAACTTTATTTCCTCCTTTCCTATTTAGATGACTTTTATTTCCTTTTCTTGTCTGATCACTGTGGCTAGAACTTCCAATACTATGTTGAATAATAGTGGTGAAAATGGACACCCTTGTCTTGTGCCAGATCTTAGAGGGGAAGCTTTTAGTTTTTGCCCATTGAGTGTGTTGTTGGCTGCAGGTTTCTCATATATGACCTTTATTATGTTGAGGTATGCTCCCTCTATTATCACTTTACAGAGTGTTTTTATAAATGGGTGCTGTACTTTATCAAATGCTTTTTCAGCATCTATTGATATGATCCTGTGGTTTCTGTCTTTAGTATTGTTTATTTGGTGTATTACATTTATTGATTTGCATATATCATACTATCCATGCATCCCTGAGATGAATCCCACTTGATCATGGTGAATGATCTTTTCAATGTATTTCTGGATCCAGTTTGTCAATAATGTGCTTTTGAGAAGAATGTATATTTTACTTCTTTGGGGTGAAATATTCTATAAATATCAGTTAAGTCTATTTGATTTAGTGTGTTGTTCAGCACTACAGTCTTTTTTGTTGATGTTTTATTTGGAATATCTATCCATTGCTAACTGTAGTGTGTTAAAATTCCCTACAATGACTGGATTGCTGTCTATCTCTTTCTTGAAGTCATCCAATATTTTCTTTATATATTCATGTGCTTCTACATTGGGTACATATATGTTTACAAGAGTTATATTCTTGTGTTGCAAAACTCCCTTAAGTATTATGTAGTGACCTCCATTGCCTCTTGTTATGTCTTTATTTAAAATTTTTTTATATAAGTATTGCTACCCCAGCTTTTTTTCTTGTCCATTTGCACAAAATATTTTTTTCAACTCTTTACTTTCAGCCTGTGTATATCTTTTGTTCTGAGGTGCGTCTCTTTAGACAGCATGTATGCGGGTCATGTTTTCTTATCATTCAGCCACCCTATGCCTTTGATTGGAGCACTGAATCCTCTACATTTAAGGTTATTGTTGACAGGTACTTATTCATTGCCATTCTTCCTCTTTGTAACTCTCTCTCTCTCTTATTTCTTCATCTTATTAAATCAGTCCCTTCAGCATCTCTTGCAATGCTGGTTTCAAACTAAAAAGATTTTGCACAGCAAAGGAAACCATCGACAAAATTTTAAAAAAAAAACATGGAATGGGAGAACATTTGATAAGGGGCTAATATCCAAAATTTATAAAGAACTTATAAAACTTAACACTAAAAAACAAACAATCCAATTTAAAAGTGGGAAAAGGACTTGAGTAGTTCTCCAAAGAGGACATACAGATGGCCCAGACACATAAAAAGATGCTCAATGTCACTGATCATCAGGGAAATGCAAATTAAAACCACAATGAGATACCATTTCATACATGTAAGAATGGCTATCATCAATAAATCAACAAACAATGTGTGCTGGCAAGGATGTAGAGAAAGGGGTATCCTTTTTTTAATACTTTTTTTTTAAGATTTTATTTATTTATTTTTAGAGAGAGGAGAAGGAAGGGAGAAAGAGCAATGTATGGTTGCCTCTCACATGGCCCCCACTGGGGACCTGGCCTGCAACCCAGACATGTGCCCCAACTGGGAATCGAACCGGGACCACCTGGTTCCCAGCCTGCGCTCAATCCACTGAGCTACACCAGCCGGGCAGAAAGGGGTATCCTTTTGCACTGTTGATGGGAATGCAGATTGGTGTGGCCACTGTGGAAAGCAGTATGGAGATATCTCGAAAACTTTAAAGTCGATCTGCTTTTTGGCTCGGCAATCTCACTTCTATGGTGATATATCCAAAGAAACCAAAACATTTATTGGAAAAGACATAAGCAATACTTTGTTAGTTGCTATGTTATTTGCCATCGCCAAAATATGGAAGCAGCCCTAGTAGAAAAGTGGATAAACCAACTATGGGACATTTACACAATGGAATACTACTCTGCTATAAAAAAAGAAAAAACTTTTACCCTTTGCAACAAGATGAGTGGACCTAGAGAACATTACACTAACGAACTAAGCCAGTCAGAGAAAGACAAATACCATATGATTTCACTGATACGTGGAATGTAATGAACAAACTGAATTAACAAGAAAAATAGAGATAGACCCATAGATAGAGAGTAGAACGACAGCCATGGGTGGGTGAGTAGTTAGGGGCTGGAGGGATCAAGCAAAAAGGAAAAAGAATTCATGGACATGGATGATAGTGGGGTGACTGTGGAGTGGGAGGGGAGTATAAAGGGAATAAATGGTAATAGAAAATTGCAATAAAAAAGTTAGGATTTAGCCCGGCTGGTGTAGCTCAGTGGATTGAGCGTGGGCTGGGAACCAGAGGGTCCCAGTTCGATTCCCAGTTGGGGCACATGCCTGGGTTGTGGGCCAGGTCCCCGGTGAGGGCCATGTGAGAGGCAACCATACATTGCTCTTTCCCTCTCCCTTCTCCTCTCTCTGAAAATAAATAAATAAAATTTAAAAAAAAGTTAGGATTTAATGCACATAAAATTAGAATATCAAATCATGATCTTTTCAAAGTAAGCAACATTTTCAGAATTTTCTTTTATGTATCTGGCAAATGCTTACATATGTAATGCTATAGATTTGATTCTCAACAAACTCTAATATTCTGCTATTAAATCTTCATTTATATTACCCTTTTTGCCCACATTCATCTTTTGATTCTACCTTAGTTTTAATTTTTTTTTAATTGTTCACATTTCAGAGGATGGAATTAGGATTCTTTTGATATAAATAGTGTTTCCTCCAAGAATTTTTTGAATCATGAAAGTTTGGGTCATGAATACCTTTCCAACCACATGCCCTCAAATTACCAACATATTTTATCTTCTTGTAGAAGATCATTAGGTTATTTATAAGATGTATTATCTTTAACTAGACAGAATGTCTGATGATTTTCTATAGCTGAGATGGTACAAAAAGCCAAATTGGGAAACTTGCTAAGGACTATGAACGAACTTTTTTATAGGATTACCAAACCTTTCAAAAGCAAGCAGGAGGGAGAATCATGGAATTTGCTCTTTATAGGTTACTCCACACTTCTCTAATGTTATACTCAAAGTGATTTGTGATTAATCTACTTCAAACAATCAACAAAATATGCACGAATGAGTTGGTGTTTGCTACATGCTATGAAGATAGAAATATTGTGTAAGATACCAACCTGGCCCTCAAGAACATTACAACGTAACCAGGAAGATAAAGTTAAACTTTGAGAAACTGACTTGAAGGATAATCAGGTATTAAAATATAGAGTGGTCTATAGGTACGACAGAGGTATTTTTAAGTACCTCTCACCGTATCTGAAGAGATACTCATATGAGTTTCTTTCTCTACAATACTTTTGCTACTTTGTCTCAGTAATGGATAAAATGCCACTTAAGGAAGGAGAAGAGTATGACCCAGGCAGGTGAGGAAATTAAAAGGCCTTCCATTCCCAGGGGAAGAAGTCAAGAAAGAACGAATGAAGGAAAAGGCATAAACTCAATCATGAGCATCCTTTCTTGCCATTCTCCCATTCCCCAGAGAGTGGGAGCACCAGGAGTTGTGAGAGGGAGGGAGGGAAGGGTAAAGGGGGGGGGACAAGAATTGAGTCACATAGAGTGTTTATTCATTTTTTTCAGAACATTAGTTTAAGTTGTTGTGGCCTAAATAATTGTTGACTTCAGTTGACATGATATCTTTTGTAAACCACTGGAACTAACTAACCTTGATGCACATTGAAAGTATTCTCTTAGGCCCTGCAAACCAAAGGGTCTCCAGTTCGATTCCCAGTCAGGGCACATGCCTGGCTTGCCAACCAGGACCCCAGTTGCGGGTGCACAAGAGGTAACCACACATTGATGTTTCTCTCCCTTTCTCCCCCACTTCCCCTCTCTCTAAAAATAAATAAATAAAACCTAAAAAACAAAAAACAAAAAAATACCTTTTTTAAAAAAAGAAAGTACTCTCTCAAAATACTTGGTTTAATTTAGTTGAACCAAATTCACTAGGGTTTGACTTTTGCCAAGTTTATTAAACATTAAAAATAAATATATTTAGACTTGTGAAAGATTACAGAAATAGTACAAAGAATTTTTATATACCTTTCTCTTAGCTTCCAGAATGCTAAAATCTTATATAACCATAGTTCAAGTATTAAAACCAAGAAATTGACAATGATACCATATCATTAACTAATATACATATCCTATTAAATTTTTGCAAGTTTTTCCACTAGCACCCTTTTTTTCAGATTCAAGGTCCAATCCAAAGTCCCATGTTGCATATAGTTGTCATGTCTCCTTATAGTTCTTCAGTCTGTGACACTTTCTCAGTATTTCATCTTCTCTTTTTTTTTAGGATTTTATTTATTTATTTTTAGGGAGAGGGGAAGGGAGGGAAAAATAGAGGGAGAGAAACATCAACATGTACAAGAAGCATCAACTGGTTGCCTCTCACACACCCGGAACCCAGGACTTGACCCACAACCCAGGCATGTGCCCTCACCATGAATCAAACCAGCAATCTTTTGGTTTGTGGGACAATGGCCAACCCACTGAGCCACACCAGACAGGGCAGTATTTCATGTCCTTGACACTTTTGAAGTATAATACCAATTATTGTTTAGAAAATCCCTCAATTTTTACACGCTTTCTCATAATTAGATTAGCATTACACTATTTTTGGCAAAAAATAAGTGATTTCTGTCTTCTGGTATATGATGGTATTGTAACTGAATGCCAGTCTGGCTGACTGCTGTAATGAAAGCCAAACTCCTGAGACAGGTGCAGGTGAAAAGGAAAGTGATTTATTTGAGTTCCAGCACCTCAAGAAGATGAAAGAATCTTGTCTCAAAGCCCTTCTTAACATTTTAGTGCAAGCTGAGGTTTTTATAAGGAGGAAGAGAGAATGCAAAACAAAGAGATCAAGTGAATTGAAGTGAAAAGCTCTCTATGTGCCAGTCAGCACAGTCCACTTCGATAAAGACCCCAAAACTAGTCAAGCCATCATCTGGTGTACGTCATTCTGGTTTTCATCATCTTGGTTTCACAGAGCTGGAATGCCTGAAGGTCGGAGTCTTTAACTTTTGAAGTTAGTTCCTGGGATTCTTATACAAGCATGCTGTTTATGTACAAACAACATATTAGTCAGAGTCAGCATTTACAGAAACAATATCCAAAAAATGGTGGGGTGGGTTACAATTCCCTACTGTTACAGCATTATAGCTTATGAGCAGTAATGTTAACTATGATCATAAGGCTAAATGGTGTCTGCCAGTCTTCTCTTTTGTAATGTTAATAGTTTTCTTTTGTAGTTAATAAGTATTTTGTGAGGAAATATTTTAAGACTATATGAATATCCTATTTCTCATTAGTCATTAATTTTAGCATCCACTGATGATTTGAATAAAATGCATAAAGATGGATATAACAAATATTACAATGGTGTTTGTTTAATAGTAAATTTCTACTCCCTTTATTTCTCATAGATTTATAAATTTATATTCTATTATAAAGGAAAGTACTTATTTCTATTTATTTACTTTTCCATTTATATATTTATATCTGCATAGAGTCACTGACAATTATCATCATCTAAAGGTTGGTAATTCAAATCTAGCACCCTTTTGGGTTCTTCTCTAATTGGCACAACTTTGGCAACTGGATGCTCTTTAAACTTGGTTTTTGTGTTTTGGTTTTGTTTTGTGATGCCTCCATTATTCTGTGAGTACTTTTACACTTCTGTTACCTTAAGATGTTCCAGTTTCTTGTAATTTCCCTGCCATGGTCCTTCCTGATTATCAATCACTTCTCTAAGGAGCTGTGAGCTGGTTCCTTTAATTGGAAAATGATATTTATATTCCAAGATCTAAATGTTAAATATTCTCATTGCTACTAGGGTGTCATCTTTTCTAGCTCTCTCAGAGAACAGAGCTAGGAAATAGATGTAGATATAATAAGATGGGAATACACACACCTATTTATTATGCATCTATCCATCTGTATACATATTAAACACTATTAGTTCATACCTTTTATTTTAATTTAACATGACATAGTTCATTTTAGTCTTTCCCCTTTTCATGTGTAACCTTTCTCTGACATTGAAAAACATGGCTCTCTTTCTTAACAATATATTTGCTTGTTCGTTCAAACCTAGTATAAACATAAAATAGCTCAGAATTGCTAACTTATACTCATGTTAGAAAGAGACTTGATAAATAAATAGCATTTGTGGAACTATTGTGGGGTTCTTTTGTTTGTCTTTATACTTGCTAAGTTTAGTCAAAATACTGTTTTCTAAAGTTACTTTTGTTAGTCTTTTTATCCTCACCCTTATTGATGTGATTATTTTATTCAATTATAATACAATTAGGTCTACTTGTTACTGTTTGTTTTCATTTTGGGTTCTCCTCACATCTTTGTTTGTTTGTTTGTTTATTTACTTAGGAGGCATGTAAAACAATATCATGATTCTAAGAATAAGAGCTATAAAAATGTATATTCACAAAAGTATTATTTCTCCCTCCATCCACCTGGCTCACACTATTTGCCCCACCATGGTGATTCCCTGAAGTCCCACCCCACCCAACCTGTTTCCAGTGGCTTTTCCATACAAATAGCCTGCCTTGGCTCATGCTTCAGATTTTCCTAAAATCTCTCAAACAAATAGCACTTGGCCTCAGTGAGACCCATACCTCTTACTTAGTGGCCCCAGGCCCAGCACTAACAGCAGCTGGCCTTGATTCACAAGTTAGATTCAACTGGGCACTTCCAAACCCAGCACAAGTGGCAACCAACTGCAGATCACTTTGTAGCTCATGCCAGGTGGCCCCAGGCAGAACAAAGGCAGTAGCTGACCTTGGCCCACACCTCACAGGAGGCCCCAGAGCCAGCTCACTCAGTGGATAGCTTCAGATTACCTCAAACACCACCATCCAACCACCTCCACAAGCGACACACTCAAGGGGCAGACTCAGTGGACACCAGAGCTCCACTGGAAGTAAGTCCTATCATGTGGGGTTGACCCCTGAACAGCTGATTCTCCACAGTGGTCAAGGGTGGATGGTGACTGGTCATAGCCAGTCCTTGCAGCTGATCCACCTGACGATAAATCTCTCCCACTGACGTGCCAACAGGAATCAAGGCACAACTTCAAGAGGGTGTATCAGCCCATACAGGGGATGCATCTCGAGTGCCCAGCCTGGGTGATTGGGGAGGCTGTGCTGCTAAACTCTACAGGACACTTACTACATTAGGCCACTCTACCAAGCCTGGGAGATTTAACAGCTCTACCTAATTCTAACAAATAGAATACAAAGTACATAGAAACAAATATAGAGACAGCCACAATGAGGAGACAAAGAAACATGCCCCAAGTGAAAGAACAGAAGAGACTTCCTAAGATGGCGGCATAGGTGAATGCGCCGCGCCGCCATGCACAACCAAACAAGGAAAAAATCAGAAATTTACACAACCAAAAACAGCCAGATCTGACAGAAAATCGAATTGAGAGGAAGTCCGACAACCAAGGAATTAAAGAAGATACATTCATCCAGTCTGGTGAGCCCGGAGGAGCAGGGCGGAGGGAGAGCGCTCAGTAACTCCGAGGCGAACTGGTGAGCAGACAGCAGGACCACGGTTAGAGGGGCAGTTCCCACGCGGCTGCAGCACACTGAGAGACGGGGGTGCCTAACCGAAGTGCAGCCAGCGTCTGGCTCATCCGGACCCAGCGGGGCCAAGACTGGTGGACTGGGCAGGTCTGCATTCATGGGCAGATGGACTGGGAGAGAAAGCAGTGCACAACCCATTGGCGCAGATTGAGAGCACCTGTGGGGGTGGAGTCGGTGGCCGGCGGCGGGAGAAATTCCCGACCTCATAGGAGAGTTCCCTGGGGAGACCCGTGGGGGATTGGAGCTGTGCAGCCCGTCCACCAACCCCGGAGTGACCCCGGAGCCAGCGTAGAGGGGCTCGAATTGCTTGCAGGAGGCGGTGTTTGTGCGGAGAGTGGAGCAGGCGCCATTGTCCTCTCAGGTCCCGCCCCCACAGGCTATGTCACAGCACAACTACCGGGAGTTTCCCTGCGCCTGTGAGCCCCAAGGCTCCGCCCCCCTCACAGTAACAGAGCACTGAGGGAAAAAAAATGGCCCAAAGAAAGGAACAGATCAAAGCTCCAGAGCTAACCGACCAAGAGATAGCCAACCTATCAGATACACAGTTTAAAACCCTAGTAATAAGGATGCTTACAGAATTCGACAAAAAATTATCGAAATTGCTTGAACAAATGAGGAGAGATCTGCAGGGAACCAATAGGGATAAGAAGGA
>PVJI01031626.1:0-12960 GCA_004026765.1 Micronycteris hirsuta
ATGTTAAAAAAGATATATTACCAATGTAACATGTTGAAATAGTGAAAATTTATGATATATGGGAACAAAATTTAGAATAATTATATAAATCTATAGTTTTTATGCAAAAAGGTTTATTTTTAAAAAGTATTATTGTGATAAACTTCAAGGAAATAACAACCAAAAAAATAAAGGAAATCTGGTGTGAATTCTACTTCATACCTAAGAATCTATTGAAAAATAAATAATTGCACCCTAATTGCTCCCTGGGTGATGCAGAATTTTACAAATCACATATGTGGGTTTTGGGAAGACTTTACAACCCCCAGAACAATAAGTTAATGGATCTTACTCTTGCAAGGTCTATATTCTTTTTATTTACAAAATCACGATCAATAAGAAAGGTAAAGCTAAATCTTTTAGGTTAATTTTTAAATGTACTTTTTAATTAAAGTTGACATACAATATTATATTGTTTCAGGAGTAAAACATAATGTTAGACATTTACATACCTTGTAAAGTAATAACGCTGATAAATCTAGTACCCATCTGACATTATACATAGTTTTTATCATATTACTGACCATGTTCCCTACGCTGTACTTTACATCTTCATGACCATTTTCTAACTGCCAATTTGTACTTTTTAATCTCTTTCACCTTTTTCAGTGCCCCCAACCTTCCTCCCATCTGGAAACCCTCAGCTTGTCTTCTGTATCTACAAGTTTGTCTCTGTTTTGTTTGTTTTGACTTTTAGATTCCACATATAAGTGAAATTATACAGTATTTGTCTTTCTCTAACTTATTTCATTTAGCATAATACCCTCTAGGTCCACCCATGTTGTTGCAAATAGCAAGATTTCGTTCTTTCTTATGTCTGAGTAATATCCCGTTGTATATATGTACCACATCTTCTTTATCATTCGCCTATCAATGGACACCTAATTTGCTTCCGTATCTTGGCTATTATAAACAATGGTGCAATGAGGAAATGGTGTGTGTATCTTTTTGAACTCGAGTTTTGGATTTCTTCAGATAAATACCTGAAGTGTAGTTGCTAGGTCGTGTGGTAGTTCTATTTTTAATTTTTTGAGGAACCTTCATACCGATTTACATAACAGTTGACATAATAGCTACACCAGCTTACCATCCCACCAACAGCGCACTAGGTTTCCTTTCTCTGAGTCCTTGCCAACACTTGCTATTTGTTGATTTATTGATGATAACCATTCTGACAGGTGTGAAGTGATATCTCAATGTGGTTTTAATTTCAGGGAAATTAAATTTCCCTTTAAATTGCTTTTCCCTGATAGTAGGTGATATTGAGCATCTTTTCATATGCCTATTGGCCATCTGTATGTCCTCTTTAAAGAAATGTCTATTCAAATTCTCTGCATATTCTGTAGTTCTTAATGTCATACAAATCATGAAGCAATCTTGTTAAAATGTAGATTACATTTCTGTAGGTCTGGGTGGGGCCTGAGATTCTGCATACCAAGCGTTCTAGATTATGCGATGTTGCCAGTCCTCACACCATACTTTGTGTTGCAAAAGTCTACAGTAACCTATCTAATTCCAACATCACTCAGGTCAGTTTGTTCATGATACTTTATCAATCAGTTCTTCCTTTTGGGACAGAATGATGTTATTTCCTGAGCTTTTTCAGGTGATATAATAGGAAGTAAGTCAAGTGAATAATTTATCAAATGCTCTGCTCTTAGTGAAATATATGTCCAGATCGCTAAAGTTGCCTATCATAAATATATCTTGTCATTGTGCCTATTTTATTGACTGTAAGATACTGACAAAAATTTTATAGAGTCACACATAGTAGTAGTATGAAGCAGGTATAATTACCTTCATTTTGTAGATGAAGAAAAGCAGGTTCAGAGAGAACATGTGCATTGCCGCAAGTCAAACAAGTGCTGTTGCCCTAATCTGGATTGATCATCAGACTCTGAGCTTTACAAAATTAAAAGGAAGAAATTTGGTTAGGATTCCTAAGACAAGCATTGCTTATTTTCTAATCACATAAACCAATATTCCAAACACAGGGCACCCCTAAAGTCTGAGAGAAAACTTAAGTTTTTCCAGGTATTTGGAAAAACAAAGCTATTTATCTGGACGTGACAAAGATTATCCTTGATTCATTCTCTGTGAGTAGCCATAGATAAAGATATATTCTCACCTCTCCTAGTTCTCCAAACAGCTCTAATGACATCAGCAACTTCAAGTCTCCCCCCTCCCTAGTCCCCGAAGAACAGGCTTAGGTGTAGTGATGGCATTGTCACATCGAAGTTGTATTGAGAGCTTTTCTTCTTTGTTGAACATCAAGAATCAGGTCTGGGGAAAAATCTGTAAGTACTATAATTAACTTCAATTTTAATTTCTGGGTGTCTTTTTTTCTCCTAGCTGCTGCCAAGGTTCTCCTTCAGTCCCATCAGCTAGAGCAGCGTTCATGCAGCTCAGGCCAGACTCCCTTTGGCAGTTTTTATGAGGTTTCAGGCTGATGTGCTCAAGCCCTCCTGGGAAAGAAAATTCGAGCCAAACTAAAATATGGGTTAACTCTTAACAAAAGAAAAGAAAAGAAAAGGCCACCAGTTTCAAGAAGCCAGTTTATATTTCTTAGCTTGGTGAAAACTTTTTGAAGTTGGATTTTTAATACTTCTTGGTTTTCAAATTGTTTTGGTATATGTTTAAACTTTACTTCATTTTCGTCATAGGTTATTTTTATTATTACTTTTTCCTTTCCTAATAATATTACTTTTCTGTATTTGTGTTTATACGTAGCCCTATGTCTGTGTGTTCTGTTATGAATTGAGAGCACTGAAAGGCCCAGACAATTGATTCCTCTAACCTATTCTAATGCTGTTTAAACTGAGGTCCTCACTTCTTTTAAAATCCAATTTATAATACTTGAGATCCACATTTCACATTATCCATTATAATGCCTGTTTACCCACAAATTAGTAGTGGGTCAGATAGAACCGATGGCATATTTGAGGAGTTAGGCTTAAGGAACAAAAGGGGCCTGCTGCGGAGTTCATCATAGGGAGATGACGGGCGGAGGGCGCTGTTGATAGACCCGAAGGCTGCAAGGCGTTGGCGCTATCCAGATGTTTTCTGAGGAGTAAGAACATGCATGGGGTACTTGGTGGTCTGGGTTTTAAGAACATACAAGACATGATTTCAGTCCTCAGCATGCTCACAGTCTAGACAGGGAAATAGATAAGAACATAAAAAGCAAAGAGTAATGCTGTGGGAATAACATAGGAAAGAGATTTCTTTCAATGGAGGTAGAGGAGTTTGGGGTAAGTTCATGGAGGCTATTGCATTTGTGTCAAAACCTAAAGGATGGACAGGAATTCAATAAACATGAATGAATGGGAAGGACAGTTAGAGAGAAAAAATAGTGTGTGCTATTATCATCCACAGAGGTGGAAAAGTGACAGGCTTGTCCAGGGAGTGTTGATTAATTGGAAAATGTGCACGAAGGACTGTATTGGGAGCTAGAAAAGCAAACCCTCCTCTTTCAGTCATTTTACCAATGTCACATGCCCTCTAAGACCAGTGCTGCTAACGTTTTTTGTAAGCTCACTTCCTTTCCGTATGACTGTTGACTGAGAATGGGAACTGAGAGTTTTGTATTTATTGACAGATATAAGGAGGAAGGGTTGTTTTTCTTTCACCCTTGGGCTTCATAGTCCCCCTGTCTGTAGTTCCCCATCACTTTTCAGGTGTGTCCATATTCTTTTAAAGTGTAGACATCTAAATCACTTAAAGATGAGTTTATATTGTGAATATGAGATTGATAACACAATTTGTTTAGTTCAGGCTTGGAGAAAGCAAAAGTCATTGACATGTCTTTTTTTGTTCAGTTTACTTTTCATTTTATTCTTGTATTTTATATAGGATGTCTCTGCTTCTCTTATGAGAGCTATTGAAAGATACTAATTGAAAGAATTATCTTTGAATTACTTTGGCTTGAATTTAAGCTGCTGTATTCTGACTTTCCTCCAGACTCAAGTGTGAATATCTCTCTTTGTTCTATAAACATTGTTAGGTTCAAATTCAGTATTATACTTTTCCAATCATTCTGAATGTCTTGTATCATTTGACCTAAGTGTATCTGTTCTCTGGGCTTCGGTTATTTCAAAGGTAATTTGGACATCAAGGATTATTTGGAATGCCAGACATTCTAAATGTATGCAAAGCGCCTTATTCTTTAATTTTGTCCCCTTAATAGTGTATTACTTAACCATTTAAGCTGTTAGAAGGTTTTGAAGGAATCTTTGGACAGGACAGAAATTGAGGGTCATCCTCTGACATCCAGAAGCTCCTTCTTCACCACCCCACTTCAGAATCCTACTTTAGATAGCAAGAAAATTTTGCATTGCTGAAATATACATATTTGGTATACATTTAATCTTTAGTTCATTTTCTTTACAGTTTATTTTTTTACTATCCCTTCCTTTCCTATTAATATTACTTTTATTTATATGTGTTTATACATAGCTATGTCTGCATGTGTTCTATTATGAATTAGAGCCAGAAAATTTATCTTAAGAGCCAGAAATCCTCATTTTAAAAAAATGTATCATTATTTTGTTGGACTCGTAAAACTGTAGTATTTTAAATTACTCTATTATTTAAAGTGACTATTTGTGTGCGTATTGAACATATCATAGGTCACAGATGACACCTCATCCACATATTTACTGTTACGGGTGGCGGGTTTTGTTTTCACTTTCATTTATACTCGTTTTCAAGATGTGAAGGCAGTCCGTTTGCCCTCGCCTCCATCTGCTCCCATCACCCCCTCTTCTTTTGCTCACAGCATGGCAACAAGAGCTACAGCTTAGCCTGTTTTGCTTATGGAACCGTGCCAGAAGCAGTTTTGAAGGTGTTTTAAAAATGAAGACATCTGGCAGCTGGCATACTTACAATTCATTTGCCAAAGACAAGTTGCACGCTGCTGGAATTTTCAACTGAAGGTCACGCACCAGGTACGAAGCAGTCAGGTGGAGCTGGTGCATAGGAAGCCGCACACTGGAAAATCCTGAGCTCTGTGAAGCCGAGTGGGCTAAATCAAGAAGCATACTTGTCTCCTTGTTCACCCCTCACCCCATTGTCCCTAGGCCCCTTTGAAAGAGGTAAGTGGGGGAAAAAATCCTGGCCAAGAAAATTGGCAGTGAATCATAGACCTATCAGCAGAAGCCCTAGAAAGTGGGCAAGACGAAAGGGGATGAAGTAAAAAAGAAAATGAAAAGGGAATTTAACATAGTGCTTGACAAACATGTTCCTATTGATTGCGTGGTCCAGTTTTTCAGAAAGAAATAGCCTAAGAGATTTTGGATTTCCAACTCTTCCCATTAATGAATTACTCACAGGACACCAGTGAATGCTCTGTGGCTGGAGACTTGCTCGATGTTTGATAGTGTTAGTATAGTATTTTGGATTTTCTGTTTGAAAATCTTTTCTTATAATTGGAAGTCAATAAATACTAGTGTCAAATCAATTGGTTTTGTGATTTTATGTTTGTGTTAAATAAAACTCTGTTATATGGTTTTGTTTTGTCTTTATATTTCTGCAACAGGAATTTAACGCTTAAAAGTAGGTATTTCAATAACGACATTAACACTTGACCAAACAGAGCAAAGTTAGGAAATTTTCTCACTATTTTGACCATCTCTCTCTGAAAAATTTCAGTACTTTAAAAGTAATGTGCACCATATTTGACATATAAGCAATGAGATATATATTTATAAAGCAATAACTAGAAATTATTTGTATTAGAATTTGATATATTTCCACACAATAAGTTTGAGGGCTTTTTTTCCTGTCTGTCTAAGTTCAGGCCTGTTGGATTGAGTGTTCTGTCTTCTGTTCAAAATATCGTGTATAGTGGATGGGAAAGAGTATAAAGGGGGAATGGTAATGGAAAAAATACTATGTGTAGAGGTATTGGTTAACGGAGAAGGAAGGAGATAGTGTTATTGTTATCCCAAATGGAAACAGAATTGCTGGCCCCAAGAGGCTGCAAACTTGTGGACTGATTGCAGGATCTAGTCCAAAAATATGTGCATTTGATACACTCACTATTGAGCTACAGAGTTTACATTTTTAGAAAATATGTTGACAGGAGAGTTTACATTTTTTAAAATCAAGATTTCTAGGTTTTGTTTTGTTTTTTTAAATTGGACTATCAGACATCACTGCCCACAATCCTTCACAACACTGGTCTGCTGGTCCTGTCCTCTGCAGGTGAGTCAGGGGTTCTCCAGTCTCCAGGGTCCTGCCACCCCCAAATTTTCCCCAAGGCTGAATGCAAATTGCTGCCTGGTTGCATTCTGTTGTTGTTTTTCTGAAATCAGAATGAAGAGGAAAGACATATTTCTGGCATGTTTGTCTCTTTCAAAAGGAAGGAAATGAGAATGTGCCAGAGGGACAAGATTTGCTGACACCAGGCCACTGGCCACAGTGATAGCACCTCTCTAGCCCCTGCCGTCCTTGGAATCTGTTTCCTTTCTACGTGAAGCACCTCCTCCAACTACCTTACGTCCTGGGGTTGAAACTCCAGGGGTTGATGTTTCTTCCTGGCTCAGCCAGGATCACTAAACCTCTACCCCACATCAGGGCTGCTGATGTAGAGAGGGGACGGGAGGGAGAAAGAGAGGGAGAGAAATATCAATGTGTGGTTACCTCTTGAGTGCTGCCCACTAGTGACCTGGCCCACAACCCAGCCATGTGCCCTGACTGGGAATTGAACTGGTGACCCTTTGGTTTGCAGTCTGGCACTCAATCCACTGAGCCACACCAGCCAGGGCACATGAAGTTTTCTTCAAGATACCCAACATAGAGGCTATTCCTGCCTTTCAAGCCTGTCAAGGGGTGGGAGAATGCAGTGGTAGGGGGCATCTCACATACATCAGATCAGCAATGAAACACTAGAAGTGTCCCCAGTAAGGTCAAGAATAAGTCTCGGTATTCAAGATTGTACTGCTGTACCAGGCAATTCAATAAGAAATATAATAATAATAATAATAATAATAATAATAATAATAATAATAATAATAATAATAATAGTTCTAACAATAGTATTAAACAAGAGCTACAAAGGTTAGAAAATAAGAAAACAAAAATCATGATCTATAAATAATATGATCTTGTACTTTGAAAATCCAAAAGAAATAACTAAAGAAGATATTAAAACTGATTTTTTAAAAGTTTAATATAGTAACAAATTTTAAAAAATGCTTAATTTTCCCATACACCAACAATAACCAATTAGAAAATATCTTGAATTTTGTTTGCAATTACAAAAAAGAAACATCTGTAGAACATTAACTTAATATACAAGATTTATATGAAGAAAGTAGTAGAACATTTCCTCAGTAATGGATGGAATTACTCAATATCGTGAAGCTGGAAACCCTCCTCAAATTAATCTGTAATTCAATGCAAAGCAAAACAGAAACTTAAAAGCTGATTATCAAATATATCTGGAAGTGAGAATACTCCATAAAGACAATGAAAGTAAAATATCTTCTGGAACCTTCTAAAATATCACAGCATGCTATGAAATTAAAAGAGCTTGCTACTGGTGCACATAAATAATAAAATAGTTGGAGAATCCAGAAAGTGAATTTAAAATATTATAAAGATTATATTTTAAACCACTAAATACGGAGAAATATTTTTTATAATATTAGAATAAGATGAACCCTGTTAGGACAAGCCAGAAACTAAAGCTAAAAATCAAATAATTGATAGATTTGTATACATAAAATTTAAAACCGATGCATGACCCTCCCTGGCTGCTGTGGCTCAATTGGTTGGAGCATCATTTGGCAGACTGAAAGGTCATAGGTTCAATTCCTGGTCAGGGAACATACTCAGGTTGTAGGTTCAATCGCCAGGTAGGGCACATGCAAGACCGCAACTAACTGCTGTTTCAGTCTCACATCAGTGTTTCTCTCTCTCTCCCTCTCTCTCTGCCCCCTCTCTCAGCAATGAAAAATGTCCTTGGGTAAGAATAAAAAATAATAATAATAAAAAAAATAAAACCTATATATGACCCAATAAAAATCTACAAACAAAAATGAAACAAGCAATAGATGAGGAGAAAATATTTGCATTACATATAACGAAGGATTATATACTGAATATGTGAAGAACTAATAACAGGAAAAAGATAAACAACCCAGTAGGCAAAGAATATTATCAAGCAATTTTAAAAAGAGGAAACAAATGGTTAATTAACAAATAAAAAATGTGTTTCACCTTAAGAGTAGTCAGAGAAATAAAAATTAAAACAAAAGTGAGACGTAATTCTTCAGGCATCAGATTGGTAATTTTTTTTTAATTAGCTAAATTTTAGTGTAGTCAGGAGAAAGTGAGGAAATGAGTAATCTAATAGCATCTAACATCCATCCAGCCAGTGCTTCCACTTTGAGATGTCTATAGTGGACACTGTCAGCTGCCTGGCCAGGGTTTCCTCCCTCTAGAACCCTGGTTTCCTCAGTATTGCCCCTCCCTCCACCACCCTTATGCCTCAAGGGAAGCTGATCTCACCCTTTCCTCTAGGGCAAGTCTGATTGAACCAATGGTAATTTTAGCCCCTGCTCTCTCAATCAGTGAGTGGTCAAAATTCTGGACAATGGGAGAAGCAAGGAGAATTTGCTAAAAGTTTTCAGAAAAGTTCTTCCTCACTCTTAAGGAGAACATTAGGAAGCCAATCTTACTTTCTCCCACAAGACATGAGCAAGAAAGAAAATAGCACTGAAGCTTCTCACACGACTGAAATTCCTCTTATATGGACTTTTCATTTTCCTACCACGTGCCAGGTAATGTTTTAGGTGCTAGGAACACACAGGTTATAAAACAGACAAAACTCACTGCTCATGGAACAGTGAGGAAACTGCCTCATGTTTCCTTTCTTATGTTACCCAAGGAAACATAAATAAAAAGAAAAAATAAAATAAAGTATACAGTCTGACAAATACTGAAGCGAGGAAAGGGGATTGTAAATGTTGCAATACAATCTATGTAGGATAGTCAGGGAAGGCCTCACTGAAAAGGGATGTTCTTGAAGAAGGAAGAAAGCCGTGTTCACATATGAAAGGAAACGATTCCAGAAAGGAGAAAAATTTAGTGCCGAGGCACAAAGACGCAAACGTGCCTGGAAAGTCTAAAGGATAGCAAGAAGACCTGTGGGTGAACAAGGAACATCAGAGTGAACAAGGAACATAAGAACAGGTGATAAGGTCAGAGAGAGAAGAAGGGGCAGACGTGTGGGGCCTTGTATAATGGCTTTGGTTTTTTGCTCTGAATGAAATGAGAAGCCACTGGAGGGTTTAGAGGGGTGACATAGTCTTAGTTCCATTTTATCAAGATAACTCTGGTTGCTGGGTTGGCTGGACTATAAAGGGACAAGGACAGAAGGGTGATTCAAGGAGCATTGACTGTGGCTTGGACCAGGATGGTTCATTGGGAGGGGATGAAAACTAGTTGAATTCTGGATATATTTTGAAGGTAGATCCAATAAGATGTGTTGGTGGACAAGATATGGAGTGAGAGAAAAAGAGGAAAATCAAGAAAGCCTCCAAGTGTTGAACCTAAGCAACTCCTGAGAATGGTGTTACCTTCACTAAGAAGGGAAGCTGGTTTGGAATGGAGGTGGAGAGAGATCAGGCGTCTGGTTCAATTTTATTAAGTTCGAGATACTTACTCATGTCTCGATGTGGAGACATCAAGTAGGCATTTTGATATTCAAGTCCAGATTTTATGGAAAGATTGGTTTGGAGGTAAAAATCTGGGAGTTGTCAGAATTCATTTATCGCTTAAGTCATGGGAATGATGAGATCATCAAGTGAGTAAATAGGGAGAGAGAAGCAATTCAAGGACTTAGCTCTGGCCACTCCAATGTTAAGATTTAGGAAATCCAGCAGGGAGGAGCAGGCAGGGAGATTGGGAAGGACCAGCTGAGATGACACTGGGGGAAGCACAGTGTCCTGAAAGCCAAGTGAAGGAAGCATTTTAAGGAGGAGGGTGCAATCAACTGAGTGAAATGCTGCCAGTAAGTCAGCGTGACGTAATGGCTAAGACAAAGGCTCCGAAACCATTCTGCCGGTTATTTGCTGTGTGACCTTAAAACAGGAACTGCACCTCTTTGTGTCTCCTTCATCTGTAAAAGGGTATTATAATGGCTCCTATTTCATATGGTTAATGTGAGGCTTACATGTCTAAATTCATTTAGCACACTTTGAATGGTGCCCGGAGTACAGTAAAGGCCCTGTTTTAATAGCAGCTATAGATATTAACTTTTGGTGGAAATTTTCATTACTGTTCCTTCCAGTTTTATTGAGATATAGTTGACATACATCACTGTGTAACTTTAAGGTATACCACATAATAACTTGGCCTACAGATATTGTGAAATGACTGCCACAGTAAATTTAATTAACATCCATTATCTCATATAGATACACACACACAAAGAGAAAAATATGTTTTTCTCTTTGTGAGGAGAACTCTTAGAATCTATTCTCTTAACAATTTCGAATATGCCATACTAGCTATGACTATGATTACCTTTAATAGTAACAAAAAGTAGGAGGAGAAGGAAGAATAAGGAAAGAACTGAAATTTGACCATTGGCTTTAGCAATGTCGAGGTCATTTGTGACTTTGACAAAGAGCGATTTGAGTAGAATAGTGAGAACAAAACCTTGTTTAAAGTGACGCCGTGTCACCTTTAACGGGAACATAATCAACAAAAGCAAAAAGCAAGAAAAACATAACCAGAGACATTTAAATTAAGAACAATCTAACAATAGCCAGAGGGGAGTGGGGAGGGGACTGTGGGGAGAAGGGTTTCAGGAACCACTGTGGAGGACACATGGACAGAACCAAGGGGGAGGGTGGAGGCAGGGGAGGGAGGTGGGTTTAGAAGGGGTGGCGGGAGGGGAGGGGAGAGGATGCAGACAACTGTAATTGAACAACAATAAAGTAATTTTAAAAAAAAGTGATGCCATGTCAAAAAAAAAAAAAAAAAAAAAGCGCCAGTCAGATGAGCCCTGGCTGGTGTAGCTCGGTGGATTGAGCACCAGCCTTCAAACCAAAAGGTCGCTGAAGCTACTCCCAGTCAGGCACATGCCTGGGTTGCCGGCCAGATCCCCAGTAGGGGGCGCTCAATAGGCAACCACACATTGATGTTTCTCTCCCTCACTTTCTCCCTCCTTTCCCTTCTGTCTAAAAGTAAATAATCTTTTTTAAAAAGTCAAAAGATGAACTGGAGACCGTAAGTATAAGAACTTTTTCTTGAAAAAGTAAAGGGGAGCAGAGAAATAAGTTGGTAGCTATAGACAGAAGATTGATAAAAGATTTTTACTATAGAATTAACAGGTTTTAAGTAGTAAGTGTATTTATTTTAAATATACTTGAATCACAGCTTAGCCTTAGAAGAGTCACTTTGAATGCTTGCTGGCGATAGAGAGGGAGGTTGGAGGGGTGTGGAGCACTATAAAGGGAGCAGGCTTCAATCAACTCACATTGTATGTATTTATTTGTTAGTAAGTATTTCTCACATATGTGAGCCCATAAGAAATGGCCTTGTTTCATTCCCTGTTATAGCTCCATCACCTGGATCAGTACTTAGCACCAGAGGCATTTAGTTTTAAATAGTGGGTTGGCCAAACAGTTTGGTTTTTCCTGTAAGATGACTCTAGTAGCACTTAGTTGTCTTTAACTTCATTTGAAACAATTTTGTTAGATTTTATTGTGGCAGCTGTCCTATCAGTGAGCATTTTTAAAACACTTATCAAAATTGGTGAGTTTTGTACAGCCTTTTTAGTAGTGAAGATGGAAGAAACTACACAACATTTTTGGCGTATTATGCTTTATTATTTAAAAAAAGGTAAAAATGCAACTGAAAAGCAAAACACAATTTGTGTAGTGTATGGAGGGGGTGCTGTGACTGATTGAACATGTCTAACTGGGGATTTCTCCATGGCCTAGTAGACAAGTTGAAGTTGATAGGGATCAAATTGAGACATTAATTGAGAACAATCAACATTATACCACATGGGAGATAGGCAACATATTCAAAATATCCAAATCAATAAAGTTATTGATGAAAATGAAAACTATCTTTTATTTTATGGAAAAAATATGTGGACTTTTGGACCAACTCAATATTTATTAAATGAAAGCTTATTTCCAGTGAAAATTTGAGACCCAGAAAAGTTAAATAAATTGCTTGTCTAGCTCAGCATGTCTGAGTAGGATCTGGTTCCTGAGCCTCCTGGTTCCCAGTCCAGAGAACATCCCAGAGTTAGGAAACCCTAGCTTTCAGGATTTACATCCTGATCTTCAGAGTAGTATTGAAGAAAGTTACAGCTATCTACAGGCTGAAGAGAGGCAGAAAAAAATGGAACAACTTCCCACTTCTTTTCAAGACTATCCTATATCACTGCAAACACTTTCTATTCTCTTGAAAAATTAAATTTTGTCAATGTGGCTCTGAAATAATTAGAACTCACAAATCTTTTTTTTTACTATATTTTTTGATTATGCTGTTACAGTTGCCCCACTTCCCCCCCTTCTTTCCCCCCACCCCCTTACCCCCCTTTCCCCTCCCTTTAGTTTTGTCCATAGGTCATACACATAAGTCCTTCTGCTCCTGTACTTCCTATACTATTCTAACCTCCCCCTGTCTGTTGTCTACCTCCTATTTATGCTACTTGTTCTGTGCCCCATTCCCACCCTCTCCCCCTACCACTTCCCTGTTGATATTCCTCCATACCTCATATAACTCCCTTCAACATTTCATACAATAAAGGCTGGGTGGTGATGAACTTCTTGAACTTGACCTTATCTGCGAAGCACTTTCTCTGCCCTTCCATTCTAAATGAAATCTTTGCTGGATAGAGTATTCTTGGATGTAGGTCCTTGCCTTTCATGACTTGGAACACCTCTGTCC
>PVJI01031627.1:0-12973 GCA_004026765.1 Micronycteris hirsuta
TTCCTGCACATTTTGCCGGCTTCATAATCTTTCTGACATTTACTGCCTTTTCTTTGCCTTCTGTGGACTTTTGTACTGAGGACAAGTGTGACTAAATATAGAAAGTGCTAAGCGGGCAGCCTTGTTTGATTTTCCTATTACTTCAATTCATATTTTAGAAAGTTGCTTACAGAGTGGAAATATATGAGATTATAAGTGGAGTTAAAACAATATTTGCATTTTTACTCAGGGGGAGAAAGAGGGGCCCTTAACCACCGGGGAAATATGAGTGGAAAATTCAAGCTCTATTTCATCTTATTTGAGGAACATATTAAATAATCTTAAGGTAAAACATACATAATTCAGTTTAAGAAGGAACATAGAGGATTTTCAGGAGTGAGAATGTTCTGAAGGAAAATTTCTTATAGAAATAGGTGAAGTCAAAACTAGAACTGAGAAAGAAAATATTGACGAAAATGAAAGTCTGATCATGAAGCCATGCAAAATGGTTTTATAAAATGCTGTCTTTTCATAGCTACCTGTATACAGTTTTTGTACATGACCTTCCTCACTATATTAAATATATTAACAAAAGTGTATTGTCAGGGTTGACTGGGCTGAAGGAGGATGTTGATTTTATTATTTTAAAATCACAGATCACTTACAATTATCTTTGTTTTTCTGCCATTTATCTCTGTCTTGTTTTATTAAACTACCAAGAACCAGGGTTAATTTATCCATTCAATGGATCTCAGTCACAGTACTTTGTTAAAAAAATACAAATTAAATATTTGGAGAAACAAAGTCAATTTCTAATTTTCCATATTTAAATTTGGCGTTCTAAAATTCATCAAGCTGGAATTCCCTGTTATGCCACTGTTTGAAAGCAAAAAGTTTTATGTTTGAATTTGATCCATAGACTCATAAATATTTTCAGCTGAACAGAATATATAACATGATGTAATTCAGCTCTATATTTGGGCTCTGAGGTCTCTGGATTAAATAAATTGCTGAAGGTCACACAGTGAAAAGGTGCCAGTTCAGAGAAAATAAACCAACTTGCTTGCCTTCCAGGTTGGTGCCCCTACCCCAGGTATTACAATAGGTGAGTTTTTAATCTTAAGTGACAAAGGAACAAAATTTTTGAACCTGTTAACTGTGATGGTATAGAAATAAGTACTTAAATGATATGACTTTTTAAAACATTTATTGATTTGAGAGAGGGAGGGGGAAGGAGCAAGAAAGAGAGAGAAACATTGATTTGTTTTTCCACTTACTTATGCATCCGTTGGTTGATTCTTGTGTGTGCCCTGACTGGATTGGACTCACAGCCTTGGTGTCTCGAGATGACTTTCTAACCAACCCGGCCAGGGCCTACATGATATAACTCTGGATATTAGTTGTTTCAAGGAGTTATAGGTCCCCCACTATCCAAAAGTAGAGCATTCCTATAAAACATTTCATAAACTGAAAGGACGTGAAGCTGAGAAGCAATTACCGTTAGTTACGTGAAAAAATTTTTGAGTATTTTCAGACCCCCAAAATGACTTACCAAATTATACCAAATAACACATAAAACTTAAAATAACACTAACATTTAGTAAAAGCAGGAATGATATGATAAACACATGGCCGGTATTAGGTAGAGATAATTAGTGTATGTACAGTATAGTTTCACTTACCAGAACATGGGAAGACAGTGCGCACGGGGGGCGGCTGGGAGGTGGTGATGACCATATGTTAGGCTGGGTGGTGGGAGGCTGGACTGGTGGGAGGTACAGGAGACTGGGGTGGAGGACGGAGAGGAAGAAGGTTATCTATTAACCAATCATCATCTGAATCCATCAAGGCAGGCAGGTCAGTAGCATGTACGCCTTCTTACATATCTGCCCGCCTTGATGTTGAAGGTTAAAGTTTGTCCTCTGCTGTGGCTGGTGTGGCTGACGTGGCAGTCTTGAAATACAACAGTATGCTTCACTGCTTAGCCTCACGCGTTTTTCAGTTATACAGATTTTTGGCACTCAAAACATCCTGCAAACCTGCCCTAAACCTAAATGCCCTATCAGCACTGGGGGGAAAAACTCCGAAAAAAAAAAAAAGAGGCCACATTTTTCTGCAGTCATTGCAACACTGTCAATCATAGCAAAAATGTCATGCGAGTGCTTCACGCTCAGTTCCTAGATGACTTTGCTTTTGAGCTGTTGCTATGGTATTTGGTTTCCATTTGCGTCTTCTGCTCGTGGAATGGAATCAGCTCTTCATTTGTCCGTTCTTGGTCACCAGATGCCAAAACCTCCTCAATATCATCTTCGTCGATTTCCACAAACCCAGCCTCCTTAGCCAAAGTCACTTGCTTCTACAAATTCTGTACCTTCCCCACCTTCTAGAATTATTTTCTTCCGGGAACTTTTCAGCAGCTTCAGTGCCAGCCCAAGCACTCTCCCCAGTAATCTGTAAGCTATGAAGCTGCCCTCCTCAATAACTGATCAAATCACCCACGACTACCTTAAATTCCATGTTTGCAATACCTTCATCAATTATTGTCAGTACTTTCTACTTCAGCTTGTTAAAAAGATTGATTTCTCTTTAAGTATAAGATTACTTAACAGAACACCATGCTTTGTACACTCATCAGTCCACCCAAGCAGTAGACTTTCCATTTTACCCATTAGTGGATGCCAACTAAAAGAGAGCAGTTTGCTACTAGCAGAACCAATAGTAACTTTGGCCGTTTTCAACATTCTTTCTCTCTGCACGTGAAGAGCACAGGGGGTGGATGCAGGCAAGTTCAAAGCTCACGCAATGTCTGTATTTCATTCACCACAATAAAAATGGCTTAGTTACGTTCAATTTATGCTAAGGGTAATACCTTTATGAGCTCTTAGGCTTTTCTGAGACCTTAGGACACATTTTACTAATGGATGCACAAAATATCAATAAATTAAGGTAAAGCACAGATGCTCTCAGACACAGTTCAAATCTCTGGCAGCTTGATGCCGAGATGCTGCGTGTAGTTCTGGGAGAAGGAGCTTGGCCGCTCTTCCGCTCAGAGAGTTGCTGTCTCTGTAATGGCTCACTGCAAAACAAACCTGAATGCTATTTTTGCTTTTGCCTATTTCCATGCAAGTGAAAAATCTCCCCTTAGGATTTCTTTCTGTTAGCAAAACTAGGTACTGATGCAGGTCTTTTGTGAAAGTGAAGAGGCAACATGGACTCTAGAAAAGCCAGGGAATATTTGTATATGACTTAAAAGGTCCCTTCAAGCTGTAAGATGAATTTATTAGATGAGATACTGGTTTGAATTTTTAAAAATTGAACACTAAGTTTTTGCATGTTAACCTAATAAAGCTATGCCAAATATTTCCAAAAGATCAAATATAAATAGAGGAAAGAAGAGAGGGTTACGAGTCTGCTTCTGGTTTCTGTCACTGTTGATATTAGTGAAGGTGATGGTATGTTTATAGTTGTGCTGAGCAAAAGAGTTCTAATAACAGCAATCTCCTCACACCCTCAGCTTTTTCTCTGAAGACTTTCTTCATTTCCTTGCTTTAATTAAAACTTTGTTCAGCCTTGAATATGCCACCCACTGACCAATTCCCTAGACTCAGGGGGTAGGGAGTGGGGTAGTATCCTTCTCACTCCCCATTACTGTTCCCATATCATTTCTCCCCCAGCCTCAGACCACACAGCCAGCCTCTATTTGCACATGTGGGTCCTGTACGGGCACAGCAAGCCCAGTTGCTCCTAACCGCCGTTTCTCCACCGTCCCACTATCTGATCTCCTCCATGTCCTGCGCTCACTGTCTCACAGAAAGACATCCAGAGTTCGCAATTCCTGAAAAGAGAAACGTGGGGATGATACTTGGCCCCTCTCTATGTGACCTGATTCAATCAAGCCAAATTCTGTTGGTTCTACCATAAGTATATCTCCAGTCTGTGTGCTGTTCTCTAAACCTGTTCACATCATATCAGTTCTCGTCAGCATCATTGTTTTCACGCATGGCGGCCACAGCCTCCCTCCCCATTAGACTCGGTGCCTTTCGATTTATTTTTCTACTTGGTGACAACCATGCGCACTGTATTTTTTCTTGTAGCATCATGTTGCTTCCGTAATAGAAATGCAACCTCAGGTAAGCCAAAACATGTTCTCCCATTAACACAGCTCTTGCATGTTAGAGCCAGATAGAATGACTTTTTACAAGGGTTCCATTAACTTCCAAATGTCTCTTCTGCAGGTCTAAGATATGTGTACCTGGAAGAATGAACAGTCCAGAACTAAGGCCTACCCACAGGGTAAAATTATCGAAGGCTCTCAACTTTTAAACTCCAACTGTAACAATGTCCAGCTGCTTGAAGGACAAATCCTGAGTCATAATAATGACATTTAGATGCCATCAGTCTACAGTGTTGTGACCTTTTCAGAACTATAACTTCATTGTGTATAACTTGTTTCTACTTTCCAATATCTCATTTTATTATTATTATAAATCACACTTGTTTTTAAATAATTTTAGTTTTAGGTTTCCAAATAAATGAAAAACGAAGTTACATTGTTTGGGCAGAGTTATAACAATCAGTCACCCCTGAAGCCAAATAAAAAGAAATTACAATGAATGAAAGAACATAGTAAATATCTTAACTATTCTTGACTACTTTTTCCCCAGCTTGAAATTATTTCACAGTATGATAAAACATTAAGCAAAATAAAAATATATCTGTTGGCCCCACATACAGGGACCTGCCCATCTTTGTAAGGACAGATGGCTATTGATCAAATTTTAAGGTCAGTGACAAGTAATCTCAAATTTCACTTGATTTAAGCTGAAAACAATAAAAAACAATGAAATAAGAAGGAGATTCTGAGATATGCAGGCTTGGGGAGGGCTTTACTGAGACCACTTTGAAGGGCAGAGAATGACAGAAACTAGTGTTTCCTTGTCCAAGGTTTAATTCATTCTGCGTAACGCTAGTTCATTGTAACATGACCTGTATTTGGTCATTTTTCTGTCAAAGTGTGTTACCACCTTAGCCTATTTTTCATGCTCCATTCCCTTTAAAAATTAGAAAATATATGAGGTCCATATTGGATCTTTATGGGATATTAACAATTTTATATGGTACTGGAGTATGTTATAAAGCTACAGCAAGAGTTCTGATGATTGAAAATTCAAGGAGGTACCTAGTCAAGGGGGCCTCTGATGTCTCATGGATGGTAACGGCCTAGGTTGAGACTTCCTTGGGTTGTTAGGCAGGTCAGTGACCAAGAGCCTGTGATAGCGAATCATCTCGGAAACCCATCCTCACTTTGAGAAAATGTGCCGTATTTTCATTCTTATGCTCTGTTTCATATATTTAGAGCCCGAGCTAAAGTTCTTGCTCTGTGGGGTTGATTTATTTATTTTTAGTTTTGACTGAAAAGGCCAAAAAGTTGTGTCATCACACATTGCAGTAAACTCACAAAGGTAGCAGAGATTTGCTTTAAAAAAAAATTACTTTATTGTTGTTCAATTACAGTTGTCTGCATCCTCTTCCCTCCCCTCTCCCCACCTCCTCCAAACCCACCTCCCTCCCCTGCCTCCACCCTCCCCCTTGGTTCTGTCCATGTGTCCTCTACCGTGATTCCTGAAAACCCTTCTCCCCATAGCCCCTCCCCACTCCCTTCTGGCTATTGTTAGATTGTTCTTAATTTCAATGTCTCTGGTTATGTTTTTCTTGCTTTTTTCTTAATTCAATCTCGCCTTCCTGTACAATTCAATATCAAAATATAATAGCAATGATAGACTCAATATTTAGTTTAGCAAAGTGAAGGTAGGCATTTGAAATGTCATGATTGGTAGAATAACACAACAATTTGGTTCTGGTTCTGGTTCAACTAAATCGCCATTTCAAATCAAATTTCTGGTTTTATTTTAATTGAGTTTGACTCACCACATGCAGTTTTCACCATATGTGCTTTGCAATGAACCAGAATAAATTCCAAAAAGAGCCAGCGCATCACATCTGTTACAGTTCAAGTTCACAACACAATAGAGACCTTCCCCCTTTTCATCAAAGTTTCTTGTTCTTGAATGGATTTTGTATAATTAGCCAACTGTTTTGAAAGTGTCATGTAAATTTTCCTTATTTTGATGAAGTTTAAAAATTCAAATAATCAGCTTTCATGTGTCTTCTCTATCTTCTTGAAATTTTCTTTATCATTCTTACATTTATCTGGTAATTAAAAATTATTTTAATTTTTTCTTTATTTTTATTATTGCCACTATTATGATATCCCCATTTCCCCCACTTTGCCCACCTCCACCCAGCCCCTGTCGCCCTTCCCTCTGGCCATCGCCACACTGTTGTCTGTGTCCATGGGTCATGCATGTATGTTCTTTGGCTAATCCCTTCCCCTTCTTTCATTCAATATCCCCCTCACATCTCCCCTCTGACAGCTGTCAGTCTGTTCCACATATCCGTGCCTCTGTTTCTATTTTGTTCTTCAGTTTATTTTGTTTATTAGATTCCACATATAAGTGAGAGCATACTGTATTTGTCTTTCTCTGACTGACTTATTTCACTTAGCATAATAGTCTTCAGTTCCATCCATACTATTGCAAAAGGTAGAAGTTCCTTCATTTTTCAAACCAAGAGCAGCATTTCTATAACATGTTTGTCAGCAACTGAGTCGGATAATTTCATAAGAGCTTTTAATTTAAATTTTATGTTTTATTTTGTTAATTATAACAAATAATACATTTATAACATGTTTTAACACAGGGATTTTTTTCTTTTAATATAGGACACCTGGTCTTCTAGTCTCTCTATAGTAATGTATGATTATTATAAGTTATACTTTTTTTGTTGTTCTTTGAAGAATGTCATATATTTTAATGAGCATATTTAGTCACCTGCTTACTCATTCACACTCAAATAAAAAAAAATCCCTAGATGTCAGATGGATAGTTTTAAATAACTGGAAAATCTCACAGTCCATGGCTGAAAACAGTTGTGAGGAAAACAACCCTGCACGTAAGCTAAACAATCTTATCAAATCAAATTGTTTTGGCAAGCCCGTTACAGTTACAGAAATGTGAACCTTTGATTCAAAATTATTGACACTTTTTATGTTACTTAATTTTCTTAATTTAAAGTTGAAAGAGAATTTGTAATATTTAGAACTAAAAACTGAACATGTACACATAGATGAAACTGTGATCCTCTTAGTGCTTCTTTGATTTGAAAGGAGGTAATTTTTTTTATTCACACTTTCGTGAGTTTTGTTCCCATTATAAAATATACTATAAATTTCCATTCTTAAAAAATTGAATATGTATGCATATATAGTTTATACTAACCCCCATATGTGAATACATTCCATTTTATTTATTTATTTATTTATTAAGATTTTATTTATTTATTTTTAGACAGAAGGGAAGGGAGAGAGAAAGAGATGGGGAGAAACATCAATGTGTGGTTGCATCTCATGTGGCCCACCTGGGAACCTGGCCTGCAACCCAGGCATGTGCCCTGACTGGGAATCGAACTGGCGACCCTTTCGTTCACAGCCTGCACTCAATCCACTGAGCTATACCAGCCAGGGCTATTTTATTTTTTAAAAGTTTAATCTTTACTGCATTTTTCTATTACCCTTTAGTCCCCTTATACCTCCCCCCCAGCAATTACCACACTATTATCCAAGTCCATGAGTCCTTTCTCTCTTTTGCTTAATCCCTCCACCTTCTAACCCCTCCCCCAACTAGCTGTTACCTATTCTCCATCCATGAGTCTGTCTCTGTTTTGCTGTTAGTTCAGTTTGTTCATTAGATTCCACATATGCGTGAAATCTTATGGTATTTGCCTTTCACCAACTGGCTTATTTCACTTAGCATAATGTTCTCCAGGTCCATCCATATTGTCAAAATGGTAAAAATGTTTTTTACAGCCAAGTAGTATTCCCTTGTGTAACTATTCCACAGTTGTTTTATCCACTCTTGTTCTGATGGATACTTGGGCTGCTTCCACATCTTGGTGATTGTAAATAATTCTGCAATGAACATATTGATGCTTATGTTCTTTCTAATTAGTGTTTTGGGTTCCTTTGGATATATTGCCAGAAGTGGGATTGCTGAGTCAAAAGTCAGATCCATTTTTAATTTTTCGAGCTATCTCCATACCGCTTTTCACAGGGCTGCACCAGTCTGCATCCCCACCACAGCGCAGAAGGGTTTCCCTTTCTCCCTATCCTCACCAGCACTTGTTGTTTGTTGATTTATTGGTGATAGCCATTCTGACAGGTGTGAAACAGTATCTCATTGTGGCTTTAATTTGCATTTCTCTGATGATTAATGATCCAAGATGGTGGAGGAGTAAGTAGAAGTTACACTAACCTCCTCCCAGGACCAATCTAGAATTACAACTAAATTGTAGAGAAATCATCCAAAATAACCAACTGAGCACTAGCAGGAGAGAAGCTTTTAACCAAGAACATAAGGAAGAAAGCATTTTACCACAAGACCGGTAGAGAGTGTGGAGGAAGCATGAGAGAGAGCTGGCTGGGTTCCTATGGGAGGAAGCTGATATTCTGGAGGGATATTTCAGTGGCTGAGGGTTCCCCTGAGAAGTGTAGGGTCTAACCCCCAAGCTGGGCTCCCCAGCCTACAGCACCACAGTCAGAAAGGAACCCAGATTAACATCCAGCTGTGAAAAGCAGCAGGGCTTTTATCTGCCAGAGAGAGATAACTTGAGACTCAGAGGCTCTCTTAAAGGGCCAACGCACAAAATTTCATTTGTGGCCACTTACCCTGGGCTCTGGCAAAGCCCAGGCAAAGTGAGGGAAAGGCAGAGAGAGAACAGAGTGAACTAGAGATGGTTGAGGAAAGTCTGGGCTTGGTGGCTCTGGGGAGAGAGCTGAAGGAATAGCCACCAGGATGCCTGTGTTAAGTCATCCCCACATTTCAGAAGCCATCTCTCTCAGGAAGATTGCTCCCCTCCAAGTGGCATTGGCCTGAGGGGAAGCAATCACCCCATCCATAGGAATTACTCAGCTCAGCCCTGTTGGAACTTAAGCAGGCTGCTTGGTACAGCTTGATTAGTTTAACAACTGAGCAGTTTAATGACCATTTAACAACTATGGCAGAAAATACAAAGAAGCAGCCAAAATGAGAAGGCAAAGAAACAGGCCCCGAATCAAAGAATGAGAGAATTCTGCAGAAGAAGAACTGGATGAAGTGGAGGCAAGCAATTTGTCAGGCAGAGGGTTTAGAGCAATGATTATAAGGATATTCAAAAGTATGAAAAAAGACATTAGAAACCATAAAAAAAGGCCAATCAGAAATAAAGAATGCAATATCTGAAATAAATAATACACTGGAAGGAATAAACAGTGGGTTAAATGAAACAGAGGACTGACTCAGTGATTTGGAAGTCAAGGTAGAAAAAAAAAAAAACAACACCCAGACAGAGCATCAAAAAGGAAAAAAGATTTTAAAAATTGAGTAGAGCTTAAGAAACACCTAGGACAACATGAAGGGTAACACTATCCACATCATGGGAATATCAGAAGGAGAAGAGAGTGAGCAAGGGATCAAGAACCTATTTGAAGAAATGATGACTGAAAACTTCCCTAATCTGGTGAAGGAAAAAGATACACAAGTTCAGGAAGCTCAGAGAGTCTGAAACAAGTTGGACCCAAAGAGGCCTACACCAAGACACATCATAATTAAAATGACAAGGCTTAAAGTCAAGGAGAGAATACTAAAAGCTTCAAGAGAAAAGCAGGTAGTTACCTACAAGGGAGCACTGATTAGATTGTTATCTGTTTTCTCAACAGAAACATTTCAGTCCAGAAGGGAGTGGTGTGAAATATTCAAGGTGATGAAAAGCAAGGACCTACAACCAAGGTTCTTTACCCAGCAAGGCTATCATTTAAAATTGAAGAGGAAATAAGGAGCTTCTCAGATAATAAAAAGCTAAAGGAGTTTGTTAACACCAAATCACTGCTGCAACAAATGGTAAAGGTCCTGCTTTAAGAAGAAAAAGAGAAAGGAAAAAATACAGCAGAAAACAATCTAACAATAAAATGGCACTACAGGTGTATCTATCAATAGTCAATTTAAATGTAAATGGCTTAAAGGCTCCAACCAAAAGACACAGGGTAGTTGAATGGATAAGAAAACAAGATCCATATATATGCTGCCTCCAAGAGACCCATCTCAGATTCAAAGATACACACGGACTAAAGTAAAGGATGGAAAACTATATTTCATGCAAAGGGAAACAAAAAAAAAAGCTAGGGTAGCAGTACTTGTATCTGCCAAAATAAACTTTAAAACAAACATGTACACACCCCACATAGAAGCACCTAAATATGTAAAGCAAATATTGATGGACATGAACGGAGAGGTTGACAAAAATATTGTAATAGTCAGGGATTTTAACACCCCATTGACTTCAATGGATAGATCTTCCAGACAGGAAATCAACAAGGAGACAGTGGCCTTAAATGATACACTAGATCAAATGGATTTGATTGATATATCAGAGCATTTCACCCCAAAGCAGCAGAATATACATACTTTTCAAGTGCACCTGGAACGTTTTCTAGGACAGACCACATGTTAGGACACAAAACAAGTCTCAATAAATTTTAGAAGATTGAAACCATATCATCAGAATATATTCTATTTTAAATGAAATTTTTAGTACATTTATTAACAGGATTAGCTGTTTTCAGAAACAATTATACTTAAGCTTTGAATCGATTCAAAATGCTAGGCTTCATGACCGAAGTCTAAGCTTAAGCATTAGGGACATCCACTAGGTGGCAGAAGCGTACCAGAAATGTTCCCAAATGGACTCCAGCTTAGGGATCTCGCTGGCTATGCCCAGGTAGTGCTGCAGGGAGACCATGTGCTGGCCAGTCATTTTCTTCAGCTGAGTCTGTGTGTGGACACAGAGCGGCCAGGCTCCCGCACCTGGCATCCCTTGTGGCGAGCAAGTCACATTTGCCAGCTGTCTGGTAGAGTGAAACACTCCTTCTGTCTGGCTAACAGGGTTTCTCTCAGAGAAGGTGAGGTGCCTGTGTGGAAAGAAATACGGGGTTCTCTGATGTACTAGTCTCCTGGTGAGTTAAACAAGACCCAGAGTCACCTTGAGGGGGTCCCTGTTTTGTTGGTATTAACTGCATAATTGAGGTTTTTTATTTTTGCTCAGCCATTTAAGGAAGGACTAAGAAACATAAGGATGGCAATTTGCTTTTGTTTGTAATACTTTAAAATAGAAGGGGAAAAAGAGACAAGGAAATATTTAGCTTTTATGAGAACACAGACACTGCATTCATTTCTTTCTGTCATTGAAAATAGTCTTCACAGGGAAGATGATAAACCACAATAAAGTGAGGGTTTGCATCTTTGGCATTAGGGAAAACTTTGTGATTATTATGAAATAGGTGTTGTTGCCAAACTACTGACTAACTTGACACACCTTACTTGTAAGTCGGGGTAGAAAAAAGAAGCACCCTGTCTGTAGCAGGACTTCTCACACTCTAACCTGCATGGGAATCCCCTGGGGATCTTGCTGAAACGCAGATTCTGAGTTGTTTTTCAACTCAAAACCTGCCCTTCCAAGCTTTGCGTTGCTGGGGCTGGACTCTGCAAACCATCTTTGTACTGGGTCAGCTGGTCCTATGCTGGGCTTTTCCAGTAGGGGGTGCTGAAGGGAGACTGGAAAGCCGGAGGAGGGAGAAGGTCTGCTTGTTGCTCCTGGGGTCTTCAATGAGGCAATGCTTCTTCAGTCCTACAGCAACAGTTCCTTTCTGTTGCAGCTATTTCCAGTTTGCAGGATTTAACGCCCGGAGGGTGAACTTCATTGTACCCTTAGGAGACCCCCACACTGGCCAAGCAACTCCCCTGTCATGGATTCCAATCTCTTTCTTTTATTTCCCTAATTCTACGAGTGATAACTACTCTTTGCAGTTGCTGTCTCCCTAATATAGTAAGACTTTTGTTTTTACTCTTTTAATTGCCTAGTTAATAACTTTATACACAGTTAACAATTCTTTACATGAAATTCTCCCTTTTGAATAATTGGTGTGGTTTTTATCTCCGGCCTGGACTGATTGCAGTAGGTCTGGGGTGGGGCCTGAGACTCTGCATTTCTGACAAGCCTCAAGGTGATGCCAACTGCTGGTCCATGGACCACAGTTTTAGTAGCAAATATCTAGAGAAGTGATTTTCAACATTTGGCTGCACATTTGAATTACCCGGGAGCTCTAGGAAAAATACCATTGACTAGATGCTGCCCCAAGTGGCTTTGATTAGTTTGAGGTGCGGCCTAAGCACTGGCTTTTTAAAAGTTCTTCCTAAGTGACTTTTATATATATCCAGAATTGGGGACCTCTGTTCTAGACCAGTGGATCTCAACCAAGGGGCAGTTTTGCCCCTCCCCCTTCAGAGACTTTTGGCCATGTCTGGAGACATTTTCGATGGTTGCAACTTAAGAGTTGCTATCGGCATCTGGTGGGGAGAGGCCAAGGATGCCACAAAGCATCCTACGATTCCCAGACAGTCCCCCATGGCAAAGAAGGATTCCACCCAAAATATTAATAGTGTTGTTAAAAAATCCTTATCTAGAAGATATGACAAGGTCAACCCGATTCATCTCTTCATTTGTTTCCTCATTCATTTATTCATTCAAATATATTTATTGAGAAAATACCTTCATATGAGCTTTTCTAGATGTTGAAGACTGCAGAAACATTTGAGAACCACATATTATCCAGAAGCTTTAGCAGAGAGAAGACAGTCCCACAGTGTGCTCATAGGATAAAGATGCGTGCTTTGTCACTTACTCTAGGTCCTGAAGTAAACTGCAGTGTAAGACTTGCTAATGTGTGCAGGAGCTGCAATGATCCTCCCAGAAATCTGCAGGGATTATGGACTTTGTCCCATTGTGTATTGTTGGCAGGAAACTGGTGTCGCTATTGAGAACAACAGTCCAAAAGTGGAGAGAAAGC
>PVJI01031628.1:0-12961 GCA_004026765.1 Micronycteris hirsuta
TTTTTTAAAGATTTTTATTTATTTTTAGAGAGAGGAGAAGGAAGGGAGAAAGAGCAATGTATGGTTGCCTCTCACATGGCCCTCACTGGGGACCTGGCCCGCAACCCAGGCATGTGCCCCAACTGGGAATTGAACCGGGACTGCCTGGTTCCCAGCCCACGCTCAATCAACTGAGCTACACCAGCCAGGCTCATTTTAAACATGAAAAGAAAATGTTTCAGTAAATGAAATCAAAGATTATTATTGAATTCCCATGTTAGATTTTACAGTCACATTTTAAAGCAAGGCCAAACTTAAACCATTCAAGTAATCAAATAAATCTCTTTAGATGGTGGACTCTTCTCTTAAGATTGACGTTTTAAGTGCCCAATCATTAAGATTTTATGTTAATGAGAATAATTTTATAATCAACAGGGTGTGTCAGTACTGAAGAAATGAAGTGACATAGTTCCCAGCCATTGTTGTCTGATCCATCGTGTAGTGTAGGGTTTTCAAACAAAGGAAGCAGTACATGGCACCGATGGACTGTGGGTGCTGGCAGCAAAGCCCCAGCATCAGGACTCCTCCCCAGCTCTGGTGAAAGGACTGATTAGGCAACAGGAATCTGCATCAGAGCTGAGCCAGTGACTCTACTAGAGAGGCTGGAAACCCTGACTCATCTTTGTGGCTTCTTGTCTTCCCTCATGTGGCACTAAATACAGAACAAAGAACAGAACACACCAAAAGGAGAGGGAAAGGAGGAAGGGCCATTTCGTCACTCTAGAATATTTCAATGTTCAACTCTTTTGTCAGACCTACTGCTGTGGGAGTAAGTAGTCAGAATTGCTTGTATCCAAGGCGTTTACTGTGCCAGAGGGTGAGCACATTTACCTTCACTCCCCCTCCACCTGTTAATGCAGTCTAGCCTCCGGAGTTCAGACTTAGAGTTCCGTGGCCGCATATTGAAGAGGCACAAGACTTTTTCCAAAAATATTTCCATCTAGCATATTTTTTTACTAATAGAAGAATTTTAAGTGTTCAAGGAATTATGATGGGATTTTTAATTTCATTAATTCAATCTAGTAATGTTTACTCATTTGTTCTAAAGAGTGGTTATACTTTGTTTCTGCTAGTTATTTGGGAGTTGGGGAAAGAGCAGAAATTGTAGAGAATGGCTAATATTTCTATGTATGGCCCCTCCACAAAAAACTGTGGAGCCTTCACACTATATTCAACACTGAAGAGCTACCAGCTTTCTCTAATGTAGTTAGTTCTCTGAATATGCTTATGATTTAGCTAAGGAATAAATAAATGCATACAATTTATACTCTTAAAGCAAAACAGGACACATGTCTTAAAAAGACTATTAAGCATTTTTTTAAATGCTTTATTGATATCATAAGCAGGTGTTATGGACCAGGGTGGAGGGCCAACTTATTCATTACTATCAGGATCCTTTATATTGAAGTTCAAATTGGGCACACATCCAATACGGCATTATGGGAGTTTTAATTCTTTGTAAGTGAAATATTAACTGTTAACACAAATGCCAAGATATTGTACTATACAAAACATTCACAGGAGCTTTTTCTATCTTTCTTTGATTGTCCACAGACATTTCCTTTGTAATCTAACACATAACAAAGAAATGGTACATATTTTTCTTTCAATTTATATGCAATGGGAAAGCAAGAGTGTGTGTGAGTGTGTGTATTGGACAAAGATAATAAATAGGCAGGCTGATAGCTTAAGTCTATAGGTAAGAAATTGTCCAATAATAAATAATCAGAATTTATTTAGCATTAGTCACTTTTGTAACCAGTATTATTTGGTGTGATTAATAAAACTTGCTGCCCTTAGCAAGTCTTTAATTTAATTTCATCTTTATTGTATTTTTTTACATTAACTTTTAGTCCCCTTATACCCTCCTCCCCCCAGCAATCACCACGTTGTTGTCCATGTCCATGAGTCCTTTTTCCTTTTTCTCAATCCCTCCATCCCCTACTTCCACCCCACCACTAGCTGTCATCCTGGTCTCCATCTACAAGTCTGTCCCCATTTTACTTGTTAGTTCAATTTGTTCATTAGATTCCACATATGAGTGAAATCATATGGTACTTGTCTTTCTCTGACTGGCTTATTTCACTTAGCATAATGTTCTCCAAGTCCACCCATACTGTTGCAGAGGATAATTTTTTTTTCTTTTTTATGGCTGAGTTGCATTCTATTGTGTAAATGTCCCACAGTTGTTTTATCCACTCATCAATTAATGGACACTTGAGCTGCTTCCATATCTTGGTGATTGTAAATAACGCTGCAATGAACATAGGGATGCTTATGTTCTTTCGAATTAGCATTTTAGGTTCCTTCAGATATATTCCTAGAAGTGGGATTGCTGGGTCAAAGGTAGATCCATTGTTAATTTTTGAGGTATCTCCATACTGCCTTCTACAGTGGTTGCACCAATCTGCATTACCTCCAACAGTGCAAAAGAGTTCCCCTTTCTCCACAACCTCACCAGCACTTGTTATTTGTTGATTTATTGGTGATAGCCATTCTGAGAGGAGTGACATGCTATCTCATTGTGTTTTAATTTGCATCTCTTTGGTGTCCACATTAGAGATGTGGAGCATATTTCCATATGTCTATTGCCATCTGTGTGTCCTCTTTGAAGAAGCGTCTATTCAGGTCCTCTGCTCATTTTTAAATTGGGTTGTTTGTTTTTTGGTGTTGAGTTTTATAAGTTCTTTTATAGATTTTTGTGTTTTCCTATTAAAAGGAAAGCATTTACTTATTTCGAGCAGTCCATTTTTAATATAATAGACATAAATATCATGGGTAGGTGAATGGATAGAATATAGGCACATGGATGGTAGTACATGGTGTGGGGTATTTGAAAAAATATGTGTGTGGGAATAAGTTAATATCACTATAGAAATAGGCCACTTTTATTCATTTATATTTTGGAGAAAATACAAATCTTGTTTAAGATTTGTATACATAGTACATGTATTTGGAAAAGATAATAATGTGGGGGAAATAGCAAGCAGCAGGAAAAGAAGAAGACCAGATGTGAGCTGGACTGACTCCATAAAAGCAGCCACAGGCATCAGTCTATGGAGGTGAGCAGGGCTGTTGAGGACAGGGTATGTGGACATCATTCATTCAGAGGGTTGCCTGGAGTTAGAGCTGACTCAACAGCATGTTATACACACAAGCATTTACAAAACAGTTTCCTGGTTTCCTTAGAAAGGTCAATGCCAAAAGTCCCTCACACTTTTGAACATGTTTTTTGTCATTAATTCAAAACTTCTCTGAAAATATTCACCCTTTACATTCTAAGAAAATGTAAGTACTTGTAATGGATGGCACATTCTTTACCTAATAAAGAAATATTCCTATTAAACATATACTTCCTAAACTTAAAATAACAGTAAATATAATCCTAATTATGTTTTTAAAGGAAATGTTTCAAGATAACATTTACTTCTTGTATAATTCACAAGTATTAAATTCTAGATTGAATAATCATTATTTTTGTGCAATTTAGACTTGATTTATAATTATTTCCACTATCTAACTATTTTTATCTGATATCCAAATTTGATTTGAGTTTTCCATAATTCCATATGTAGAAATTCATTATGTACGAACTATTCTTTTCACATATTGCACAATAAGGGTCAAAGCTTTACAGAATATTACCCATGGAGAATTTAATTTGCCATTTGAGAAAACTATTCATAGCAATCACATTAAATTAACAAACATTGAAATATCATAACTGAAATTTTCACTGGGCACTGTTAAGCTACTTCTATTAATATCTAAAGGAATGTGATTTTTATATGCTTTTTGAACACAAAGAATTATACTGGGATCTTCTCATATATGGATTAACTATTTAGGAAAAAAGGAATGTTTTACATACCATCTACTGTCTTCTCTCTGCAAAGTAAAAGCTCAGCAAGTTAATAAGAATTCCAAAACTAATTTTTATGTTATAAAAATTTTAGAGAAAAATACACATATTCTAGACATATAAAAATAAACATTCTAATATATAAATGTATGAAACCAATGTGTATACATTAAACTTAGACGATATGTGTCAATTACATGTCAAATTTAAAAATCTCTGTTTAAAAAGAGTGGACTTATTCTTTAAGCTTAGTAGTATGAATTTTCTTTGGTATAGTCAGGAATGACAAATAATTAACCACCTATAAATGCAAAATAGAGCACCTGACCTCCAGGAGCTCACATCTCTGCTGGGGATAAAGATGGGGTCATATGTGAAGATAATGGCATGCCTTCATAAATATGGTGGTAAGGCAGCACTACAGGATCACAGTCCTCCCTTGAAGGGGAAGCGGTGGAGGAAGATTTTAGGGAGTAGGAAGAACTTCTGTTGGTCACTGCAATAATGGGGGAGGACTGAAGCTGTATGGAGGGGAAGGAGGCCATTCCATCTAGAGGAGTGAGAGGAGCAAAGGCAGGGAGGTGGGGTAGTCACTTGCTGAGGCTCATAGGGCCCTAGGAGGAGCTTTATCGAGGAGAGTCAAAGTTAAGTCGGGAGGATGACCGGAAGTGGGGAAGATAATAAAGGAAACCCCCCCCACCCCCCGGCAGCATGAGAAGAATAATGATTGTTGTGTGATGTTTTCAAGTTTATTCTATGTACCTTTCTGTAGCAGGCAGAATAATGCCTCCTCCCACGCCCCAAAGATATCAGCTTTCACATGCCTGGAATCTGAAAATGTGTTCCCTCATATAGTGACATCCGAAAAAGGAAGGCAGAGGTGAAAGGCTAAATAAGAGTCTTCAAAGTATCCATGTTCTCATCTGTGGAAACTGTGAATGTTACCTTATATGGCAAATGGATTTTGCAGCTGTAATTAAGGCTATTGAGAGGCAGAAATTATCCTGGTTTATCCAGATGAGCCCTAAATGCATGTACCAGCGTCCTTATTAGAAAGAGGAAGAGGGAGGTTTCAGGCCGAAGAGAAAGAGGCTACGTGTTAGAAGCAGAGAGTCAGAGAGAGAAAATACTAAACTAGTAATTTTGAAGGTACAGGGAAGAGACATGAGCGAGGGAGTGCAGGATCTGCAACTCTAGACACTGGAAAAGGCAAGGACATGAATTTGCTCCAGAGCCTCTGGAGGGAGCACAGCTCTGCCAACACCTTGATTTAACCCCATAAGATGCATTGCAGACTTTTGGCCTTAGGAGCTGGAAGAGAATAAATTTCTATCGTGTAAGCCACCAAGTTTGTATAATTTAGCCACAGATTAAAGCATACAAGGCATTAGGTACTCACGAAGTCATTGGAAAGCCTGGACCAGCTCCAGTGGGCCGGCCTTTGGAATAATCCGCCTCAGGCCGCCATCAGAACACAAGAGAATGCTACCATAACTCTAGCCCAGGTGCCAGGAAGCTCCTGTTCATGACAGCCTCAAAACTGGAAATGGGCATGGGACTGTCTTGCCACTGCCTCTGCCACAATTGTCTCTTGACACATAGAAAGCTGAAAAAATGGACACAGGGATTCGCAACAGAAGACCCTCTTACTCTGCATCAAGACTTTGCTTATTGGTGGGGGGAGGGGCACTAAAATGAGTCAAGAAGGTGTCTTTTGCCTCATTTTCACTTTCCAGATATCTCAGTAGTTTCGCAGAGGAGACTGGGAAATAATTTTTAGTTTTCCAGCTCCTGCAGTGGTAAAAAGTTATCCTAGATGAGAGTGGAATGGAAGATGAGCAGAAAAATCCACAGAATTCAACACAGAGGGTTTGAGGTTATTAATATGACCATTCTAGGCTTCGTCATTTCCTATATTTTTATAGACTTGCTTTTCTAAGAAATATGGATTAATAAAATTAAGTCAGCTAATGTCACAACATGGATGAAATACTCATTGTGTGAGGAGCATCATATGAGATCAAGGTGTGAAGATATTAAAGAAAGAAAAGACTCAGCCCCCATTCTTACAAAGAGTGTGCTTAATGCAAAACAAAACTGATACCTGTACAAGGTTAATACAGGATAAATTATGGGTAGAAGTTCTGAGTGATTGGAAGTGAATTCAGAAAGTCTTCATATGGGAAAAGAGTTTTGAGTCTTTGTTTTACTGAGAAGGGTAGGAGATGCATTTCTGGATGATGGAGAACATAGCATATCTGCAGGATGAGGAGGGAATGTAATCATCTGGGTGATTCTAGTTCGTTGACGTGCAAGTCAGCATGGTTGGTACAGAAGTTACGGGAATGAACATGCTAAGATTTATGTAGTTGCTAAGTAGCCGAGAGGCTCCAATTGAGGAACTGGTTTTTCTTAGTGAAATTGTTATGACTTAGTAAAATCATTGGAATAAATTCTGAGAAAGGAAGTGAGGAAACAATACTTGCAAAATTCATTGAGGAGGTCGAGGTGGCATCCAAAGGGCAAAGGTGAGACTCCGACCTCAACTGCTGATGAGGTTTGACTGAAAGGACACCATACTGCAGATACACAAATAGCTCTTTTTCTGGTCTTTTTAAAGTAAAAATAATATAGAGACCGCTAAAAAGTGGAGTAGACATGCATAAGCCTCTCTCACACTTCACCACACCTCTGGACCTTCTCTCTAAAGGTCTAGTGATGTTATCACTTTCTCATGAGTCTTTTTGGAAAACATTTTTTTCTAACAAGAAGACCACATATTAATATACACAAATGGGGTCTCGGTGTATGCACAGTAGATGCCCAGTCCACTGAGATCTTTTAATGCCAACACATTTAGATCTAACGCATCCTTGGCAATGGCTCCAAAGTGTATCTCAGTGTGCAGATTTCTCGTGACACCTGCAACCAGTCCACTGCTGCGGGATATTTATGTTGGGTTGCTTTCTGCCCCATTTACCTCTCTGAGCTTTATTCTCCTATACTTGCTCACTCTGCCCCAGCCACGCCAGCTTCTTCCATAGTCTTCAGACACATCAGTCGCAGTCCTGCTTTTGCACAAGCGTTCCTCTGCCTACAATGTTCTTCCTTTAGAAATCAATTTGCTCCTCCTTCACATCTTAGCACACATTTTATCTTCTCAGTAAGACCATCTCTGATCATACTATTTAATATTGTGACCTCATTCCACTCCCAATCTAGTTTCTTTTTAAATCTCCATTGAGCATTCCATTCCCTAACATATAATATTTTGTTTATTTGTCTATTTTATTCACTAATATACCAGTTTCATAAAGATAGTATGTTCTTTGTTACTAATACCTTTATGAGTAGAGAATTGCTAGACATCTTATGTCCAGACAAGAACATAAGATTACCGTATTTTTCAGACCATAAGATGCACCTAGGTTTTAGAGGAGGAAAATAGGAAAAAAATTTTTGAAGCAAAAAATGTGGTAAAGTATTTAATAACATAAATAACATAATATTTCACCAATGTAAATGTAAATAGAACATTTGGACTATAAGACACACCCCTATTTTCCTCCCAAATTTGGGGAAAAATTTGCATCTTGTAGTCTGAAAAATATGGTAAATAAAATCTTATTCTTCATCAATATTAATTATTACTTAATCACATCCTTGCTTCAGATATCTCCATTTTATAATCAGATATCTCCTAATATTGGAGACTTTCCATTTAGTAAATATTACTTTAATATACAGAGTGGGGAAGAAGTAGGTTTACAGTTCTTATGGAAAATACTATAATAATTAATGAATAATAATACAAGAATAAAATCTGTGTTTTGCATACACCTATAAATCTACTTTTGTGCCACCCTGTATATTTCTTTAAAAAGCGTAATCATAACACATGGTAGACACCAGTTTAAAAAAACTACATCAGTCAAATAAATAAATCATATCTCTTGCTCTAATAAAAAGTAAAAGTGATAAAATCCTATACTTTGATAATTACCTTTTAACACCAATTTTAGGTAAAACAGCCTAGTGAAAGAAAATCTGTGATTGCATTTAAAAAGTTCTAATTGTTAGTAAATTTGTTGTGTAATATTCTGCATTCTCTGTATTCAGAATGGGAATAAATAGTAAATTAAATGATATAGATGATAACTTTCAGTAGATAGTGTTGTTTGAATGTTCAGTAAACAATAATTTTTAGCCATATGGCTACAGTAAATGTTTATGTTTCGCTTCATTTTTTTAGAGTTACAAAATTTGCCACAAATTTCATCAGACAGTTTGGAGTGACATTGCAGAATACATCAAGCAAATCTCTAGCTCTTTTGACAGTAAGTGTTATCAGAGCTTTTAGGTTCCCCTCCTTAATGGAAACATTTAATGTTATTAATACAGAAAAATGTAGGTTGAATTTTTCGTAGTCTTTTCTGTTCTATGAAGCCGCAACTTATATTAATAAGGTTAATGTGTTAACTTTTTATTTTTCAAATTGCTGTTAATTTCAAGTACAGTAGGGAACAAACATATGAACAATTTGATATCTCAAAGTATGCAAGTGAATTAGGTATGTCCACCTTACAGGCACAAGTATGAATGACTTATTTCAAAGAATTAAGTGAGATTGTGGAATACAAATAGGAACACAATATAATTGCAGAGGTGTAGTGTTCCCTGAAGAATGGCCTACATCAAGAAATTTGTTACTTTTCATTATCAAGATGCAGAGAAGTTGTACTGTGCTGTGGTACTGTCCCTCATTATCCATGATTAAAAAGCAACAAAAGGGCACAAAGACCAGGAAACAAGCTAGACATTCACTAGAGATATTCACATTCAGTATCTAGGAGATCCAATTGATTTCTATGAGTTATTAAATATTTACTTTATTATCTAGTATCTCTCATTTTTTTTTATTGTTGTTCAAGTACAGTTGTCTCCATTTTCCCCTCTCTGCTCCCCTCTTCTGCACCCATCCCCACCTCCCACCCTCAATCCCTCCTCCTTTGGCTCTGTGCATGTGTCCTTTATACATGTCCCTTGACGACCTTCCCTTATTTTCTCCATTATCCCTCTACCCCCTCCACTCTGGTTACTGTCTGTTTGTTCTTTATTTCAATGTCTCTGGTTATATTTTGCTTGCTTGTTTGTTTTGTTGATTAGGTTCCACTTACAGGTGAGATCGTATGGTATTTGTCTTTCACTGCCTGGTTTATTTGACTTAGCATAATGCCCTCCAGTTCCATCCACACTGTTTCAAAAGGTAAGAGCATCTCCAAAATACATAAAGAATTCACATGACTCCACTCCAGGAAGACAAAAAAACCCAATTAAAAAATGGGCAAAAGATTTGAACAGACACTTCTCCAAGGAGGACATACAGAGGGCCCAGAGACATATGAAAAGAAGCTCAGCATCACAAGCCATCAGAGAGATGCAAGTTAAAACCACAATGAGACACCATTTCACATCAGTCAGAAGAGCCATCATAATGAGTGCTGGCAAGGTTGTGGAGAAAAGGGAACCCTAGTACACTATTGGTGGGAATGCAGACTGGTGCAGCCACTGTGGAAAATAGTATCCATGATTTTCAAATAAAATCTTTTCATAATAGCCACAAATATATGATTTATATTTTTAGTTGGAAAAATGATGAGCTTGTACTGGTAAGCTATTTTTTATTTTACTGTATACTCTATGTTTTTTCACATTTAACAGTTTCTTAATTTTTATATATTATGCTAGCTATTGAATTTTTTCCTTATTTAATGTCTGCATAATTCTTTAATATTGTTAGATGGTAATCGGGAACCTAATTATAAAACAAATTCAGTTATTTACTATATATGGCCACCAAAAACATTACTATTAGCCTGTTAAAGCCTCTAGTCAGTTTCTCTTAATACTGAATTCTGCTGAACACTGGAAACTCATAATTTTGCAGGACTTTTATTAAATTAAAGCCTCAGCGAAATTATATATGTATTTGTTTATTTTACAATTATATAGCATCTTCTCTTTGCCAGGAAATATGCTGAGGACTGAAAGTATCAACATGAATAAGATAACCCCCCTCACTTAGTGTGGTAGGCTGAATAGTTGTCCCCTAAGATGTTCATGTCCTCATCCCTAGAACATGTGATTGTTACCATATATGGCAAAAACTTTGTAGATATGATCAGGTTAAGGCTCTTGAGATTATTTTAGGATTATACTGGAATACTGACATGGACCCAAATGCAATTACATGTATCCTTAAAAGTGAAGGTACAAGGAGGTTTGGCAGAGGCAGAAGAAGACAAGGCAATGGTACAATAGAAGCAGAGATCAGAGTGGTGTGACTGCAAGCCAGGAGCCCTGCAACCTCCAGAAGCTGGGATAAGCAAGGGACAGATTCACCTAGCCAACATGGATGGCACCAGCCCTACCGACCTCTTGGTTTTGGCCCAGTGATACTGATTTTGGTCTTCTGGACCCCAGAACTATGAGAAATATACTACACTCAACATTTAGTGAAAGAGACATACAAAACTGATAATTATGGTTCAGTGGAAGCCCTGTTGGAGGGATGTGGGAGAGGAAGTGGGGTACAGAGGCGGAGCTTTAACTCCAGTAGATCAACTCTTGTAAAGCTACTTGAAAGATCTGATCTGAGGCTTGAAGTAAAAATGAGAGTTTTCCAAGCTAGGAAGAGAATGCAAAAATGCAGAAACAAACAAAAAAAAGTGTGGTGAGTTTTATAATGTAAAACTGTACGTTGAAATGCATATTTTCAGGAAATATTAAGCCCTAAAACAATTTTCATGGATTTTTAAAAATTTAATTAGTCATATTTATAAAAAAAAGAGTGTAAGACTACAAAGCGTTCTTGGACAGAGTAATATCATATACAGTATGAATAAGATAAAGAAATCCTAACAGTGCCCTAGTTTAATGAGTGAGGGAAAAAAAAGGTTATTTGTTCTAGATATACAAATAATTACCAGAGCTTCAGATTGTAATAAAAATAAGGCAACAACTTTGATAAAATATTTCTCTTCTCTTTTTCCATTTTATTTGGATTTATAAGAATTTTGCCTAGAAATTTTTGGCCAAATAAAAAAATAGAAAGAGGCCATTTCTCTGTGTTCTCTTGTCAAAATCAAACACTGGAAGTACTGAGGATGACTGCACAGAACATCTGATATTGTGCGGGGACCCCTAGGAATTTTGTAGACTGGACAGAATTGGGGTAGGTTTTAAAATCTAGTTTCAAAGTTGATTTAAGTATCTGAAAGACAGAATGGTAAAAAAAAAATAAATAAAATAAAAGTTATAAATCAAATGGAGATTTATTATGACATGCATCAGTTGTCAGTGATTCGGCTGTGAGAACAAAGAAGGGAAAACAAGTCAATTATAAAAGACAGTCAGTTTATCCAGGACCCACACGAAAAGTAAAAGTAAAAAGGCACCTGTTGTTTTCCAGAGCCAAGAAATCGGATTAGCTGATTACTAGATACTGAGAATTTCATTCCCACACCCTTTGTAGCATTAGGCATTGTCAAACCTTTTAGTTTTGTAGGAAATAGGCCAAATATCGGCACTTTCCAAAGCACTTAGGAATAAAAATTTTTAAATAAAGTTTTAGCCATATTCACTTGGCATCTCCAGCTCACCTGAGAGCCATGGAGCTCACAAGCCCTCCCCAGGTCTCTCTGGCTTCTGGCCTAGCACTTGGTAACTTGAACCGTGTCTGCACCCCAGTTAAAAATAGGTTTGCACACTCAGCCAGTCCAGGAGGTCTCACCTCATGTATTATTTTGGCAGAGCTTTTTATGAGATAATTGCCTCTGAGAAGAGTCCAAAAAATCATTGCTCTATATGCAAATAGACATAGAACTGAAAGAGGTGTTAGAAGTCATCTACAAAGTTGGCAGTATTCTGTTTGTTTGCTTGTTTTTATCAATGGTCCAAGAGAGCTTTTCTAGTGATAAAAACTAATATATTTTATTCATATGTGCAATTATTATGTGTAAATGATGGATATCACATAGTTTGGGAAATCCTCTCATTATTCCCTTGAGCATAGTTTCTTTTTTACCCTATATGTATGATTTAGGATAATCAGGATAATAGTACAATAGTGTGGTAAACTTTAGGAGCAATACATATATGAATATTCACTTATAGAAAGCTTTATTTTATTTATTTATTTTTAAATTCTCACCTGAAGATATGTTTTTGTTGATATTAGAGAGAGAGAAAGGGTGAGAGAAAGAGAGACATGGTGTGAAAGAGAAACATTAATTGGTTGCTTCCGTACGTGCCTGCACTGGGAATCGAACCATTAACCTTTTGGTGTACAGGATGATGCTCCAACCAACTGAGCCACCCCATCAGGGCAAGATTCATTTTAAATATTTTACAATTCCCATTTTTCATTTTACTGCAAAACAAAAGTTTTCTATGACTATTCTAAAAACACTATTTCTCTCTCAGTTTTGTAACCAGATATCGAAGTATTTGATGCACACTGGTGATACCTTCTGTTTATAAAGACATATATTTTTCAGTTAATTTTCAAGGATTTTTCATAAGTTGTATCCATTGACTACTCCCTTAACAGGAATTTCTTATTCTGTCTTTATCTCTCTCATCTTCTATTTAACCTAACCATGGCATTTCAGTCACTCGGAAATCATTTCGTCTGCTGTCCTCTGGGCAAAAAGTTACTTCTGTTTCTCACCATTTAACAATAATAGGGAAACTGGGCTGAAAAATAACTGCCAGTTTAATCAGCCACTATACCAATGTGAATTTTACAAAAGTCACAATGGTACCTGAGATACTGTGCTAGTTTATTTAGAATTAGAACTGATCTTATCCTTGCTCCAACATAACAGATGTAAGAGACACAATAGAATATCTTTATCAATGTTTTTTTACAGTACAAACAGCAGGCTTTTGCTATTCCTGTAGCTTTTTCACATAGTTGGAAGAAGGGAAAATACAGTTTTTATTGTTCTATGAAGAAAGCAATGTGCCGTGGTGATTAGCTGGATGACTTTGCCAAGG
>PVJI01031629.1:0-12964 GCA_004026765.1 Micronycteris hirsuta
GACTCAGCAACACTGTGTGAACGGTGCTCTAATTAAGCTGATTCGAAGGCCCGTGTCCAGTCATATGACATGAAGACATTTCTGTGGGGGTCACTAGTTTTTCTTCTGCTTCTTGATCTTTTTGAATTATTCATGCCTGTTTAAAAAGAACGTATATTTTTTTCCAATTTCTTTTGGGCCTGAAGAATGAAATTTCATTCACGTCGGTGTTACTTTCTCTCAATTCACAGTAACAGCTTTAGTGTAAAAGACTCTCCCTACTTACTAAGGAAAGGTTCGTTTTCATTTGTGCGTTTTTATCCTTCCTGTCCCTGTTCCGCGTCCCTGCTGCTCTGCTCGGTCTCCGAGACGGTCAGTACAAGTTGCCGATGGAGCGAACTTCTGAATGCCGCTTGGACATTTCAAACTCTAGACGTCTGACGATTCTGACAACCCCCTCCCATAGCGTTTCACCTCTAATTCAGAATCATCTTCCTTTGTCTGAGGACGCTAAGGCCGCGGGTAACGTCGGCATCACCTCTCCCCGGTTCCTGTCAACGGAAAATGGGCCTGTGTGTGGCTGGTGACGCTACAAATCGCCCAGCGGGGACCTGCGATGACTGAGCTTTCCTGCCTCGGAGTCGCACGGGGTACTTTGCATAACCGGCTTGGGAACGGGCGCAGGAACAGAACTTCTGAGTTTATCTGCGTCTGTGTCGGTCGGTAATCCTGTGTGGCTGAGATCACGGGAAGAGGGGGGCAGCGTGCAGACAGGGGCACAATTCGAGGGCCGAGAGGAGGCTGAGCCATCCCTGTAGGCGATTCTCCTTGGCAAACCAAGCAGACGCTCCGTCATCGGTTCCAGCTAACGGGTGTCCAGGGTCGTCCCTTCTCATCTGGAACACGGCAATTATTCCTCTTGCTAACACACTCCTTCCACACTCCTGTCTGTCATCCACTCTGTTGTACACGCACGGTCCGTGTCTCAGCGGGTGTTTCATTCACGTCTCCTCGCAGCCCACGGGGCATCACGCGTTGCTGCTGAGAGTGTGTTCACACAGGCACACGCTTACCCACAACTGCCTCAGCACCACGTAATTACAGGCCCCCCTGCCCCTGGGTTCTGTGTGCATTCGACAATGTAACCATTTAGTTCAATGGGAGGAAACGTTAAGGAAGCAGCTTTCGAAAACCGGAATGGATTGTGGGGTCGGCGTGTGCACGGAGATTGGTCAAAACATCGCCCGGTGACAGGAGATCTGGGGGCAGAGAGACTGACCAGCGCCTGCGGGGCTCCGCCTCCCGGGCGCTGAGACAGGCACGGTGGGGCTGGTGTGGCCAAGGCCTCGCGTTTGAACTTAGGGACCTCTGCTGGCTCAGAAGCTTGTCGATGAACATCTGCACCAGGATGGCGGGACGGATCAGAGGGTCTGCGGCTCTCTCCCGCGTCCTGTCATGGGAAGGTGACAAAATGGGGCACCGCAGGTGCCTTGCCAGGCGCCACTCCTTGTCCTTCCCGGAGCTAACACATCCCCCCTTTCAACAGGCAAGGTGCAGGCCACTCAGGTGGCTTCTTACTGGACCTCGGAGCTCACGTCTCTGAAAGGTCGTGAGAACAAGATTTCTGGAAGACCATCCTCGATCTGTGATCATCAGAACTGGATGTGGGGGGAGGAGATAATGTCTCCACGTGGGCCGGGGGGGCTCTTGTTCTGTTCCAGGGGGGGATTCAATCTTTCGCAACCTTCTTGCGCTTCTGTGACCTTTCTAATTTAAAGTGACGAGTTAAATGCTAATGGAATTGATAGGGGTGAGCAACCGGTCAATGACCAGCCTGAGCAGACTACGTAATGGGGCTGAAATAGCTAAAATATGCAGACTCATTGTAATTTTGACAGGAAACAGTTTTCTGCGGGGTTTTATACCTCCCTGGGTAGTATTAAAGGCTAGGAGTGTTGTAAGTACCACATTTCTTTTGAGGAAAGTTGGGAGACCTCTGCGACCCGAACTTCAAGTTAAAAAAATACATGTAAAATCCTAAGTATCTTGCAATTTCAGCTGTGTCCGTTTTGAATGGGAAATTCGATCATAAAGTGTGTTAACAGCCAGACAAGAGGCCCCGATGCCATTGCTTGGGCCGAGCGCCACAGCAGCGGAGACTGGATTTGAGGTTCCGCTTCTCCCAGAGGTGGCACCTCAGACCGGGCCCCAGGAGCCCCCCGGGGAACGCCAGCAAGGTGTCTCCTGGGACACCCCGGCCCGTGAAGGAGAGAGACCTGCCGTGGCCAACGTGCTTTGCTGACCTGTATGTTCCTTGTCTCCAGTCCCCCCCCCCCGGAGAAAACTCTCAGCTAAGCCAGCTCAGCACGTCCCCAGTACAAGGCCCGGGTGGTCCATTCTTCCGTGTCCCCTTTGCCTGGCGTGGCCGTGGGGGCAGCAGGCACGCTACTTGAGTAGATTAGACACGAGGAAGCAGATCTGAGTGTAAATCCAGGCTGCACCCTTTCTCAGTGAACACATTCGGCCACATTACTTACATCATTCATTTCTTCATCTTCAAAGTGGGGAGAAGACCTACAATCTGATAAATCAGGGACACCTCTATGATAGCCATTAACTGAAGGACATCTCTGAATAAGGGACAATAAACTCAGGTTATTCCTGTTAATGGGGAAGAATCTATATTAATAGCTCCTGGTTGTGGTTAAGGGTGTTTCAAGTTATCACAAATGATGCCTTGCAAATTTGGAAGAAAATCTCTCAAGCAACTAAATTAAGACCCTTTTTACGAAATGAAGGGGTTGTGAAATCAGTGTGGTAACATCAAACCTAAAAGATGGCATTTTGTTACTACTCTACTACTTCCATGGGCGCTCGGGTGAGGAGGTTAATCACGTCCTGTGTGTGTGTGTTTGTGTTTTAGGGGAGGATCTTTCCTCTTCGTAATTGTGCTTTCCGGCCCGGCTGCATTGCTCGGTTGGCCAGAGCTCCGCCCCTACCGCACGGTGTTGGATTCGGGCCGTCGGGCCTCAGGCAAGAGTCAACCGATGGAAACACATCAGGAAGTAGAAGACGGGTCAATGTTTCTCTCTCGCTCTCAAGTCCACACGTAAAAATTAAAGAAAATAATTATGGTTTCACTGAGAAGATCAATTATCTAAATATGCATTACAAAGGAAATTAAGAGACTTTTCACGGAGGAGCAATACAAAAGTAAATAACTAGTACTCTAAGGAGAGAAAGCAAAGAATTTAATCTGGAAAACCTGGAGAGCTAGCCAGTTAAAATATTTGCATTGTGCAAAATGATTTCCATAGCAACGGGAATGTGGACATCTCAAAACAATTTAACTCTAACTTTTCATCTCATTTCCTAATATATTTTGCATTGATGAGAGGCCAAAAATTCTGGCGATGGTATCAAAAGATATAAATATCAAGGGATCATTTCTTGCCAGAAAAAAATACATGTTAAGTATAGAAACCATGGTATGTGGGGTGCGGCACAGAAGTTGGATCCAAACAGGCTTCATTCAAAATCACCTCCTTGATCCCGACCCCCTTTTTCTTAAAATTAAGGAGATGACGCCAGGTTTACAAGAAGGGGTGGGGGAGGGGTGAAGAGGCGAGGGATTTAGAAGTGCAGAATGCTCTTTACAGAGGAGTCGGGGGTGTAAAGCACAGGAAGCGGCGTGAGTAACATTGTAGCAACTTCATGCGGAGCCAGATGGATACAAGATTCACTTGGATGACGACTTAGGGAGTTATGCAAGGTCTGATCACCGGGTTGTACGCCTGCAACTAATGGAATACTGTATGTCAGCCGTAATTGGAAAATGGAAATGATTTAAGAATAGGAACGGAGTGTAATGTATGTAAGCAGGCTCCCAACGCAGTTCTTGCTCAATAAATGATAACTGTCGGGATTCATTGACATCGATAGTTTAGAGCATACTGCATTTTTATGTTTTCATTTTATCTCCCAAAGAGATGGGTAGCTCTTCATGGGTGATGCCCAGGAAAAGCCATTTTTTTCCTCCCACGCCCTCAGCCCGACAGGCCCCGCTGCCAGCTCCTTTGGGTAGGACGGCGGGAGAGGCGGAGCCTGTGCGACCGCGTCGCTCCCTCTACCGCAGCCGCTGAAAAGCCAAAGCCTAGCGTTTAACTCAGTAAAACAACACGCTTATTCAGCGTGTAGGTCGGTTGTGCTACGGCTCTGAAATTACAGGGGTTCAGCATGTCTACTGCGCCCCGAGAGGATTAAGATATTTTGGTACTAAAATTCCAGTAAGAGCTTGTAGGGTTTTAAATAGGATGACACATTTCTGCACTGCTCTCCACGAAGCTCACACGCGTGGACTCGCGCCGTGGCGCGGCCCTGGTGTGCGTGCCAGGCAGAGAGCGGCCAGGAAAACGTGGCATCGGTTACCGGGGAGATTAAGCACTTACAGCGTTCTTTCTAAGAGGCGACTGAAGTGTCTGTCTTGAATGCTTGATCGGTGGCTAGTGCGAAGTTCTTGACCTTGGGCACCAGATGCAGGTTCAGGCGAGAGGGAGTTGTCTGGACCTTGAGAAGGGAGCCTTGGGTGACAAATGCCCTTCAAGAATTCATCTCTCCGTTTTGATCTATGTCTATACCCGTAAGCTCTGTTCTTCTTGAAGTGGAGTTCAGGGGTCTAAACAAATATGAATATTTAATTCTGGACCCTTATGTTCGTGAAGCTGTCTTATTCCTTCTTCCAATCCAAAGGCAGGAGAGTTTATTGATGACGAGGCCACTTCCTTCTTTAGAAGGGCGTCTGCTTGCTTCTCACACGTTCAGACCGTGTGTGCAAGGCGTGCGCGCACACACAGAGCATGGGAAGTGGAAACCTGAAATGTTCTAAGTACGAAAGGGCGAACATGCCCAGGCCCTGTGGCGGGAGTGTAAACTGGTGCAGCCGCCGTGGAAAAGAGTGTGGAGTTTTCTCCAAGCGTGAAACACGGGGCGGCCTAAAGCCCCACCAATCCCACCGCTGGGCACTCACTCAAGAATTACAGGCAGGGTCTTGAAGGGACACTTTACACCCATGGCCCCCTCAGGGTCACAGCAGACCAGGTGTCCATGGACAGATACACAGATGAGCGTGAGGTGGGCGGCAATGCTGGTGGCACAGCCACGTGAGGGTACTTACTGCCATGGCACTGTCCACGTAACTATGCGTCAGAGGGTAGATTTTATGTTGTGTGTACTGCACCACAGTAAACACATGGAAACCAAGGTTATCACAGTTTAAAGTCCATATTACTTTCATCGTGAGGTTCAAATGTATTTCGTGTACCGTATTTTGCCGTGTATAATGCACAGCCATGTTTTAGTACCGGATACATGGGAATTAGTACTACCCATGTGTAATGTGCATCCTTATGTTTCCCCTCAAAATTTGGGCAAAAAAGTGTATATTATACACAGCAAAATACAGTATTTATTGGGTGTTTGTATCTTCTTTTCTAGAACTACCTGTTCATGTCATTTATCCATTTTTAAAAACTGAGTATTTTTTCTTGTTAATTTGAATGAAGCGGGCTTTAACTTAAAAAAGCCAGTCCTTTGGCCGACGCGTCTCGATAACCCCTTAAGGCAGACGGTGTCCTCGTCATCGCGGAGCTCGGGCAGGGGACACGGACTCAGGAGTCTCCTGCCGCGGGGCGGAAAGACGCGGGGCGAACTGTGCAGATCAGTGCGGGGCTCACTGCCCCTCTCTCATTGTGGGCATTTAAACCAGTAACCTGTGCTTCCTTTCGATTTTGTTATTATTTCAAGATGACTTTCCAAAATCAAACATCTCTATAACCCTGCGCATCGAAGTGCCAACGAGGCCTTTAAAGGGTTATTTGTCCACATATTACCTTCCTTACGATGTATTTGGCTTTTATCCTGGGAGAGTTTTTGTTCCTAAAAGGTGTTGTAAAAATAAATGAGTTGACTTCTACAAAACGCAATGCATGTTTTATATTTTTTACAATGCTCATTTTTCCTTGACTCCTAAGTGAGTACGTCTTGGGTTAATTCCTCACATAGGCAGCTTTGATTTTAACTTGTTGAATAGTGTTATCCGTAAGTAGTAAAATAAATAATTGCATGTTTAACAAGCTGATTCTGAAATGCTCCTATTTTTCAGCGTTGCTTGGTGTTTATCATCTACTGGAATACTTGATCCTCCAAAACACTCATATAGTTTGAAGGCTTTATAGCATTTCTATTATGCCTGGAAACAATATATCATAATGGAGACTTCAAACCCTCCCAGACACCATTAAACTATCTTCAATAAACTCTTTCAAATGAACACATTTAAACTCTTGCAATTTAAATGAGATTTTAGCTGCTATTCACTAAACTATAAAGAACCAGTTGCAATGCTGCAGCCACTGCAGAATGTTTAAAACATTCAAAATGGACCCAAAGCCGTTTCTTCTCCTACGGATTCATCAAAGTCCCCCCAGTTCAGAGCACTTGTGCCCTCCTGCGTCACCGGGGTTTTTTTTACTGTGATTCAGAAATGTGGACTTGCCCCCCTTATTTTTTGGAAATGAAAGTCCCTACCGCTCGTTGAAAGATGCGTGTTGATGAAGTCTTCGGTGTTCCTTATCTTCAGTTCCCAGAGATTTGAAACACGGTAGAAGACAGTTACCATGACTATTAGGGAAGACTATAAATAAAATATGTTATGGGGAGTGGGAGAATTTTTAAGGTAACTTTGGTGAACAAATATTTTAAGAAAATTGAGAAGGCAAATCCATGCAACTGTTTTCAGAACACGCGCGTCCAGGCTGTCAGAAAGACGGATGGGAAAATATTAATTTGGAGTTATCAAATGAATTTCCGTGTATTAATTATCATAAGTGTCTGTGCTCCTTGGAATGTTCCTTTCAGCAGCTCGGCCAACAATCTTAGTCTTTACGGCCACATTTTGAGACAGAAAGAATTGGTTCATTTGAGGCTTGGCATCCACCTGCATAGCTGGTGGACAGCTCTTTATCATCATAATTTTCTTTTTAATCATCTTTACATTTTTGGCTCCGACTTGGTGCTGCTCCTGTTGAAGTTACTGAGTGCTCAGCAACGGAAGGAAGTAAGAGCAGTGTGCCGGAGTCGGGCATCCACTCTGCGACTGTCGACACCGGCTTTCATCTCGGTTCTTTGCTCAGCGTTGACATTTGCCTGCGTGTCACCGACGCGGGGGCCGTTCCGTCAGGGCAGAGAGGAAGGCACACAAAATGCTACGTCCTGCCACCGCTGATTCTCTGCAGTGAAAGCTTTGAGATTTGAAGACATTCTCTGAGGGCGTCTATCAGAAAATTAGCCTTAGGAGAGAGACTGAACCGGCAATGCAATTCTTTCAAGGCGTCATCTTGGGAAGTCACTTCTAGGAAAGGCACGTCCTGTGGAGAGAAGGTTGTGCGTTATCTCCAATGGCAGATCAGTGAGCGGTTGCCTTTGATAGAAGGGCAAACAGAAGCTTGGAGCTGTGGCCTCAGTCCTGGTATCCACGACCTCGGGTCCCCTTGTTGCCTTGCTGTGCCTGGCCAGGGCCCGGGAGCTCTGTGACGGGCGGGGACACACCTCAGGGACCCCGTCCTCCTCCAGGGCATGCGTCTGTCTCTGCGGCAGTGGTTCCAACGGCTACTTCTGGGCACACGGAGGGAGGCCGTGTGGCTTTCACAAGAAAGTCTTATTTGCTTCCCTTTAAACAACAACATAACCTTAAAGTCCTTGAGGAAGGAATGCTCAATCTCATTAAAATAATTTCTAGATTGTAACATGCTCCTTCCAACTCCCCTCGATATCCAACGTCTGCCCACCTGTCACAGAGCGTCATGTCCCAGGGCCTCTCGCTCCCTACCTGCTGTTTCCAGCCACCATTTGTCTTAACGTCAGATTTTAAAAAGTGTGGCGTGAATATTATCACCAACTGTTTATTCCTCTGCACACATTGCTGGCTTATCTCTTCCAGGACAAGCGTCATCCCTATTGGCCGATGCTGGTGTTCTTTACGACGCGGTGACTCCCCGCCCAATGGATGTGACGCGTGAATCGCGGGGAGAGCAGGCGCTGGCGGTGGCTGAACTTCATTGGGGGCGTCTTTCACGTTACCATCTGCTCATTTCCCGGATACAGAAAAACAGCAAAGTTCCCTTAGCCCTGGCTTCCCCTCAGTCCTGAGGGGGTATGAGTGTCTCTAAGAGAGGGATAAAGTAACAGAGCTACATATTTCTACAGGAACAGGAAAATAAACTGTAATAAAAATTGCGTATCTGGGTACTCGTTAAGGAGCCGGAGAGTCTATTTGGTGCTGTGATACCTTCTCAATGCTTTGAACTTCCGTCATAATTGAGAAGAGCAGTGAAGGAATCGTTATGAAGAGCGAAGCAAGCATAAACCACAAAGAAACCACTATTCATTACTTTTTGTGGCTTTTCCCAGTGCCAGAGAACCTTCCCTACTGTGAAAACGGGATGGAAATCAGTGGAAGTTATAAAATATGAGCATTCTCAAAAGGTTTTCATAAATGTCATTATATATACACACTCATTTAAAAAAATATCCCAAAATGAGGTGCCATGGCTGAGCTAATGACACTGGACTGTCCAAGAAGGAGATCGCAGTTAATTCCTTTAAGCTGCGGGGAGGCCAAGATCGGAGAGCGGGGTCTTACTCCAAGCGGCTTTGAACGAGGGACAGAGCAAACACGAACAGAGAGGCGTACAAGGACCCGGGGGCACACTGGGGAGCGAGCCGTGGTGACTTCGGGGGGACCCAGAAAAGTCATGCTCCCTCACCCCACTGACTGCCAGCACACAAACCTCAAGTTTCTTTCTAGGTCAAAACTGTGTTGTTTCCCCCTAAAGGTCTAGCCTTGATTTCCTCGTCCTTCCTTCCTGACCCTTTCCTGTGTGAGAATGAACTTAGTGAAGAAGGGAGTGTATCGTATGCACGATTACGTGTACACATCATTTCTTCCGCAAAAGGACCGATTTCCCGATGACGCGGCTAGAAAACAGTCCCTTCCCGGGTTTGGTTGATGGCGCGATGGTGGATGTGCGTGGCAGAAGCAGCCCTCCGATTCGGCACACGCGTCCTCTGCGGCCCCGCCGAGGGGGCCGGCTCGGAGACCTGCCGGCCGCCGGGACGAGGGGCCTGAGCCCACAGGTCCGCACCGCACGGCGTGCGAGGCGGCAGGTCACTCTCTTTCCGGGACATCGATAAACTTGACATCAGCCTCCGTGGGAACTCAAGGAGCACTAGCCAGGCTAGCGATCCAGGCTTCGTCGCCATTTACCGCCTGCGCGAAGGAGACCGTTTTGTATGACCCACAGCTGCCCTGAAGTATTGATGACCCAGTGATGCCTTACAGTTAAAATCTTTAACCTGCTCTCAGATGTTTTGAGTGAGAACATCAGGTCATAGTGTTCAGGCTACGCGGCAGACACAAAATCTGGGAAAGAAATACGTTGTCCAGAATGGGTTCAGACATTTGTGTTCTAGTTAAAAACAAATAAAAAAAACACCCGACTTCCCTCCTGCGAGCTATTTTATCACAGTAAGGGCCAACAGTGGCCTGTGTGGTTACCTACTGATGTTTCCCGTCTGTTTCTAACTGGAGGCCACAGAGTTTTCCTGGATGATGCTTCAGCGCCAGAGTCTGCCCTTGCGGAGTGTTTTGTGTGATGGGAAATTCTGGTGTCCGTGACGACAGTGACCTGGCTGTGCACAGTGTGGCTTTGGAGTCTAACAGATGTGAATTCACACCTCAGCCTCTATCACAGACACCCCTTCGCATCCCCTGGGGAGGGGGACACACAGGGTCACAGCCCCACATTCCCCTTTGCTGACCACAGGAAAGCTCGATACTCTGCGCCAAACCCCGCTCGGTAATTTTAGCGGCGGCCGGTGGGCAGGGTGTTCCGCGGCTCCTGTGGCAGATGAAGCCCAGGAGTGGGAAAGGGAGGAGGAGCTGGTACGGGGGAAAGTGACCTCAGCAATAGGAGCGGCTGGTGACCCCAGGGGAGACCCGGGAAGTGGCTCCTGAGGGCAGGAGTGCCCGGTCCTGGGGACACCAGGTCTTTGTGAGGGTCCCACCAACTGTCCCTTCTTTGACGTCGGCAGTGGGGACTCAGAATGACTCCACTTGGACTAGCTTTCCTATCCGCACTTCTTCCTGTCGCTTCCCCTTCTCCTCCCTGCGCCCCAGGCTCATCTTCCCTCCTCGATGTCAGGCCCGCACCAGCATCTGTGCGTCCCTGTCCCCCGCGTTCCTCACTTTTGAAAAGGCCCCCGTCCCCAAGAGGCCCTCTGTGAGCCTGTCGCCCTGCCTCCCAGCTGAGGACAGCAGCCTGCACCTTCCTCTCTCTGCCCACGGCGGCTGCTGGGGACGGGGCCTCAGCCGCTCTCCACCGAAGCCCGGCGCGCTCCCGGCTGCCCGGCCTCTCTCTGCACATGCTCCTAGGTCAGCTCCCAGCTCGGCCCACTTCTCATGGAGGCCTTTCCTCGGGGTACCTGCCCTGCTACCGGCAACGATTAAAAACAGAACTGACCACCGTCTGGTCCAGCACCCCCTCCACCGAGTACATTTCCAGAGGAAGCTGAGCCGGCCCTTTGAAGAGGTAGCTGCGGCCCCGTGGTCACTGTGGCGTTATTCACAAAGAGAACATCTGAACGCCCCGTGACAAGTAAATGGAGAAGGAAATTGTGATGTCTGTCTGTCTATCTCAGCAATTTTCACCCGCTTAGCTCAGGCAGTGCCTGACTGTTGAGTTGGGGGCACTGACCCCTCCCTGAGATTGTCACAGAAAACATGACAGCAGCCCACACGACAATAGCTGTCTGGTGGGAATGAATCAAAACACCCATTTTTATACCCATTTTATACCTGTTTTTTTTGTCAGACTGGCAAAAATACATACTTTTTGTGTGTCACAGAATTTCAGTGATTAGTTTATATGCGCCTTGAGATGAACAAGGTTGAAAATGGCTGGTCTCTCTGCCTGTCTGTCTGTCCATCCATCCACCTACCTACTTACAAACATGTCACTGTGTGGAGTGATATATCTATGTGTATCTATATATCTATCTGCCTATATATTTATATACAGAAATAACGGACTACTGTCAACAGTCAAAAGGATGTTCCCGCCGTTGGCAACGACAGGGATAAACCTGGAGGACGCTACTCTCGGAGAAACAAGGCAGACCCAGGAAGAAAGGACTGCGTGGTCTCACCCATGCGCAATCAAAAAAGTGGGGGAGCGCGGGACGGTGGTTCCCAGCGGGGCCAGGGGCAGCAGACGCTGGTCCGGGGCCCAGTGGTGGCTGTCTAGTCGGACCCAGCTGAGCGGTGCTGGGCACGGCGTGGTGACCAGTGAGTTAGGGATGCCGCGTGGACGACGGGAGGTTTGCCAGGAGAGGAGACGGGTGTGGTAGCTGGACAGCCGCCATCACTTCTCCACGTGGGTGTCTGTTAAATCATCCTGTTGTGCGTCTTAAGTGGGTGCAGTTTTTATTAAAAAATGAGACAAACTTAAAAACAAAGAACTGGAGGATTGAATGCCTTTGTTCAACTGCTCCTAAAGCCTCCACTGAGTTTTTGGGGAGCAGAGCTACCCCAGCCCAACGGTGGAGCCCCGAAAACTGCAGGCTCGCTGCTGCGCGCCACACAGACAGAGATGTTGGCACGGCCGCTGTGGGCTGGCCGGCAGACGCAGGGAAGATGGACGGGGACGGGGGTGTGAGGCAGGCGGCCACCAGGGGTCTGAGCAGAAACCCAAGTGAAACCTCTGTGGTCACCTGAATGTCACACAAACCAGCAAAGGGTGTTAGAACGAGGATGTAAAGCCGTCGGAGAGAGCGGGCGACATAATTGAAGTGACCGGACTCCATACAGAGACATTCAGTGACGGTTACACGGTGTCCCCACGCCAGACATGCCCCAGCCAGGTGGGTCCCCCTATTCCCAGAACCTGGCGAAGCCCCTGTGTCTCCCTCTGCACCTTCCAGTGCACCCTGAACTGACGAGAGGCGATGGAGCCCCGCGCCCACACTGCATGCCAACACACGCGGAGGGTTTGCCGGGCCCACGGCAAGCTGTTAACACGGGAAGTGGGACCTGCTCCGTCGTCCCGGAACCTCACACGGCGGCTCTGACGTGGCTTGCAGGTCACAGCCAGTGGACGTTCTCCGGCACGCCGAGGGCTGAGGTGCGCTTTCAGAAATGAGACTGGCGCCCTCCCCCAGAACGAGGGCTTGGAACGTGTACGGAAATAGTTCCCGTTTCCAGGGGCTCTTCTCGTTCATTGCGGCATCCGAAGGGCTGGAGGGTGGGGAGCGAAATGCCATTTGCAGGCACAAAAACCCCATCCGGCAGCAGACGGCGAGACTAAAAAACTGCGCCTCGCATAAAACTTTCGGAAATTGGTCTCTTTCTGTTACAGTCACACATCATTCAGCTCTGGAGCCAGGAGTCAGGGCACCGCCTGCCGTGTGCTCACGCCAGCGCACCGACCTCTTGCTGGTGCAGACGCTGCGTTTGAGGAATTTGATGTGAGTCGAAGCACGCTGTCATTTTTATAACCAGCCACAACCTCCGATGATATTTCACTACCGCTCAACAACAGATTCTGGAGATACTGATCTGTGTTCTTCTTTCAACATTTAAAATGCAGCTTAATCTTATTTAAATGCTTTGTAGAATTTGAAAAAGTAGCATATTTTTAAATGCAACCTATTCTTTATTTCTGAGGACAAAGGAAAAATGGCAAATGTGTGTGTTGATATGGGTGTGTGTTGATGTGGGTGTATGTGGGTGTGTGTGGATGGGTGTGTGTGCGTGCATGTGTGTGTGTGTGCATGTGGGGGGTGTGGAAGTGGGTGTGTGTGGATGTGTGTGTGTGTGGATGTGGGTGTGTGTGGAAATGGGTGTGTGTGGATGTGTGTGTGTGTGGAAGTG
>PVJI01031630.1:0-12966 GCA_004026765.1 Micronycteris hirsuta
TCTAGTCTCTTGGCGGCCTCTGGAGGAACCTTCACAGACCCCAGGAGTTCCTTGAAGTAAAATCCATAAACCTCTGGACTTAACTGCAAATAAAACTGGACGATGAAAATCAAAGTATAACTGAGGTCTAGTAAGTGAAAAATTTATTCATTTCTCTTTTTCTTCAAGGCCTGTTCATTTGTTAAGATAATAAAGTTTGTTTGGTATAATTTTTTTAAAGGGTCAAGTTTAATGCTGACTAATAACTATCCTTATAATTCCATAGCACTTGGTACTTTTCTCAACATATCTAAAGAGTGTTAAAGGTGATTGGTTTATAATTTTTATAATTTCACAAGATATGGAAAGGAAAAGAGATGGTATTAAGGATGGATTGCTAATAATGCAAAATCATATCCCTTGTCTGAATTTACTTGAATGTTCCTCATTGTGAAATAATAAAATGCTAATAAAAATAAATTTTATTTAGTCCTGGCTGGTGTGGTTCAATGGATTGAGTGCTGGCCTGTGAACCAAAAGGTTGCCAGTTCGATTCTCAGTCAGGGCACATGCCTGGGTTGCTGGCCAGGTCCCTAGTGAGTGGTGTGGAGAAGCAACCACACAGTGATATTTCTCTCTTGTTCTCTCTCCCTCCCTTCCCCTCTCACTAGAAATAAATAAATAAAATCATTGTAAATAAATAAATGTGGTTTAACTTATGTGATCAGATGGACTGACATTAGCAATAAGTATAAGTGGCTGATCGAAAGTGCAATTATAAATCCCAAAGTTGTAAAGAAAAGCTATTTAAAGCACACAATGAAAAACTGTTGGTCAGAAATAATTAATTGGAAACTGTTTATCTTAATTAATAGCACTTTAATTTTCTCAGCTTTCTAAATGTTTCTCAGATTAAATAATTTTCTTTAAGTGAAAATGTAGCATGAGTAATGAAAGACTATATGAGGTCTTGGTAAAGTCATTTTGCTATTGTTTCAAAGGCACTACAAGTTAAAATTTGAAAAGCGCCAGACACCTGGAATGATACCCTAGAATTAGAAAGCTGACCTGGTCACCTGATTCCCATGACTGTTAAGTGAATTTTCTGTCTCACTCGGAGCATCTTGCAGAATGAGGATTGCAGAGTGCTTAACAGGGCAGAAGACAAGGATATACGGCTGTATTTTGGCCTCCTTGTTAGTAGATGTTGGCAAAAAGGTTGAGTGCTTTGTGCTACTGTTTTACCTGACAGAAGAGTTATGGAGAAGGAATCTTCCATCTTTAAATGACTTCTAACCTATTGGAAGTTCACAATATTTATATAATAACTGGGGATGATCCAACGACTCAGTTCAAAACTTTCATGGAAATGTAGAATAGCAATAAGGTTTAGAACATGCACTGTATTCATCAAAGAAACAGGACCAAGGGGATATGTACACATACATCCATGTATTATGTAATTCCATACACACATGTGTACATGTTTACATGTGTGAAAAGTTTCATTATTGTTGTCACATAAAAGAGAGCTAATACAGATAATTTTAGAATGTGGAAGAAACACAAATCAATTACTTAATTTTACAGATAAGAAAACTAATATCTTGTTTATTCAGTTTTGTAAAGTTTAAGCAGGTCAATAAAGGACAATCCAAACTATTGTTCCCTTAGAAGACTTTTTGGCTCTTTTATCAGTAATGACAAAAATTCACAACAGGTACTTATTACATAGGTACTCCAAACACATTCTAGCACTTGCTTTGAATATCATGAGGAAACAAAATTTAAGCCACGCTTTGGCTTCTTGAAAGGACAATTCCTTGACTTTCTTAGTGAGGCTCCACGAATGAGACAGTCATCATCATGGCCACATATTTACTATCACTGTCCTTAAATCACAGGCTACCGTTAGAGAGAAAAAAAAGGGGATTGTTATAAGTGGTTTTGTTTAAAAATTATACCAATGACTGCTGAAAAAGAGAAATAATGATAAATTCATTGTTTTAGGAAAAGTAATTTGGTGGCAGTTCTCTGAATGATTTCAAGGAGTATTAGGGACCCTTGAAGCTGGAATTCTAGTGGGAGTGCTACTGTGTGGTGTGGACCATAAGCTCAGGAGAGAGTGAACCAGGGTGTTGCCATTTGTAATGAAGATTTAAAAATGGACAAGAGGCAACAACCTGTAAGAAAGGTAAAAGAAAATCTAAATTCTATTTTTTTCTCCATTTTATCTCCAGTACCTATAAGACTACCTGGGATATAGCTAAAGCATACTTAAGGTTTTTGAATAAAGTCCAGTTTCAGAGACATACACCCACAAAGATAAACTAAGGAAAGTGGAAATTATTTCATATTGTTAGTGAAGGCAGTTAGTGCAGCCCATCTATTACACAGATGAAGGCTAGTTCAGAGATATTGAATTACTTTTCAAAACCAGACCATAGTTTCACAAGTTTGCACCACATTAATTTATTATTAATGAAGATACTAAATCAAATGGATACATGATTGGCTTTGCCTCCTTGTTCACAAGAGTGTTCTAGAAAGTTGGAACTGGTTCACAATACCCTGAGCTGTTCAAGGTTAACTACTACCAAACATATGTCTAAGAGACATAAACACAAATTTCATTCCCTGAAGTAATTTATAATGCAAACGATAGATAATTACTCTCAACTACCTCCAGAATCACAGACATATCACCTAGGAAGTTTGCAGTTGGCATTGGATCGTTCGTCCTCAGGCAGTGGGAAAGAGGAGTTACAAGCTCGAAGAGCTTTTCAGGGTGCAGAGGCCTACAGCAGAGATTCACCTCAGGAAGCAAAATGTTGTAACCCAAGTTATTGTAGCCATCTCAGTTGCGGCTCAGGGGGTAGGTCATGTGTCAGACTCCCCTCCAGAACAAGTAAGGGCCAGGGAGCTGGAACCAAGAAGAAATAAACTGAGCCCGGCTGAAGTAGCTCAGTGGATTGAGCGCGAGCTGGGAACCAGAGGGTCCCGGTTCGATTCCCAGTTGGGGCACATGCCTGGGTTGCAGGCCAGGTCCCCAGTGAGGGCCATGTGAGAGGCAACCATACATTGCTGTTTCTCTCCCTCTCTGTCTCCCTCCCTTCCCCTCTCTCTAAAAATAAATAAATAAAAATCTTAAAAAAAATTTTTCAAAAAAAAAGAAAAGAAATAAACTGAGGTCCCCAAATGGAGACCTGTGCACAACAACAGGCAACTCTCAGCAGTTCATAACACGCTGGATGGATGTGGGAAGTGCTCTCTCCAGGAAACAGGCTCCAGTCATCAGTCAGGCTCTCAGGGCAGAGCTCCCGATCCCAGGGAAGACGAGTACAAAGGACACTCACATACAACCTTTCACCTTTGGAAACTCAGAAATTAGAAATTTGGATACTCAGATTAGGGATAAAAACAGTTCCAGTGTCTGCACCACATGGGACATGATCCATGTTATCACAATAGCGAGTGTGCAAGACGTGAGCTTTGACTCAGGGAACAACTGAAACCCAGAGACAGCAGTGGAACAGAGTGTCCAGAATCTAACACTCAGCAAAGGGAAATTGGGGCAGAGCTGGGAAATATGGTGTCAGTGTGCAAGTTTCTTGGGCCATGGTAACAGGGAGAAAAACTTAATTTTAAGCCAAAATAGATGGAAATTGGGTAGGGTAAACACTTTCTTGGCAGCACTAGTCTAGGAAAAGGCATGAACGGTTTACAAAAAGGTAATGATTGGCCTTAACTTCAGAGAATTTAGAAGTTCAGAGTCAGGAGCAAAACTGGGGACCGATTAATGACACTGAAAAACCAAAGTTTTAAAAGTTTATCTGCTTCTTTAAAAACCCACTTGATTGCCCAAGTCAAGTCATAAGTGCCCCTGTGTCAACAAATTACAGGTTGGCTCTTTTAGAATTGCAACTGAGGTTCTTTAAATGTCGGTTCGGAACTGCAGTGTACTTCCAGACATTTCCTTCTCATAAATGGCATCAAATTTCTCATTTTGGGCCACTGTGAAGTGATTCTTCCAGTCACCGGCAATTCCTAAAAATAAGAAGTACAAAAACGTTTAAAAGAATAAATTATTTCCATTATGATGGAAAAGCTAACATAGAGCAAAAGAAAAGGTTGCAAAAGTTAAAGAAAGACTTCCCTTTGTATTTGAATGTTTTAAAATGTCACATCTGTTCTACTAGTAATTCCTCCCATGTAAAAAGTGGCTTATAACTACAGAGTCTGACATTTAGAGACCTATTCTGAAATGGGTTAATTTCCTTGTCTAAATTTATGGACTGTACAATTCATAGTTCCTGAAAGATATTCTTTAGTGTTTGTCCTTGTCCTGGGTCATAGGGTTTCAACTGTACACTGGTCAGGACATATTTTATATGATGAGTTACTTTGGAAACTGTACAAAGGAGTGTTCATCTGCACAATTGATCCATAAAATAGAAAACCAGTAAATATCAGCCCGCAGAATGCATAAATGAGGATGATATAATGCTTGTAGGATACTTGTTTCTGAGTTCACTAGACTTACATTTTATTTGCATGTTAGATGAAAAGAATAACATCAAACGTAACATTTGTGAATGATCTTTACAAAAGTGAACTTGATGATATGAACTTATTTAATATCTTAAACTTGGATGCTTATAAATATTTATTTAAAAAATAAATAAATTCTAATATACTGCCAATGCACTTGGAAGAAAATATTTGCTTGGTTATAATATGAAATAATCAATATTAAATATATCTTACTCAATTGTATATATATTAACTTGTGATGACTTGAGAATTTCGAGTCATTTTAATGAAAACAATCCCTTCGGTTGCTTTACTGGTTATTATACTTTTTTCTATGTTTACCAGATGACAAGAGGTCTTAGAAATGTATGCGAGGGTACTGTAAATATGTTTAGGATAGTTCAACTGCAATGATATTAAAAACAGAGAGTAGAGACTTAAATAATAGAGTCATATATAAAGTATTCCAATATCTTTTATTTAGAGTATAAATTACATAACACATGCAAACACATTTGCTTCATAAGAATAAGGACAGTGTACATTTTCTGATACAGTAAATGATGGCAAAGCCCAGATATTTCTGTTTGGTTGCAGTTTGGGGCATGGATATAAATATTGGACACCCCCTATCCTGTCCCTACCACCTGTACTATGTGTAACTAAAGTATAACACTGATTTATGCAGCAGAGCACCATTCAAAACTTGAGTGTGCCTGGCCCTTTGGCCATTTCACTTTGAGCCCTTCTCAGCACCCTTTGCATGCGTGCCCCTGCACTGCATGACGAGCCTCCTGAGGCAGATGCATGCGTCATTAACCTTGCGCATTCTAGAGAATATGTGCTCCATATAGGTGTTCATGAAGAGTTTCCTCTGTGTAAATTAATGAATGAGTGTATATGCTTTAAATATTTACTGAATGCATAAATGAGTAAATGGATAGAGGAATCTTGAACTGTTTAACAAGACTTGCTACTTTTTTTGTATTATTTATGATCAGAAAAATATTCCAAATACTTACATATCATGTAGCATAATCTTCTCCCAAAACTTGTGCCATAGATATTAGTACTTTGTATTTTTAGTGATGTAACTAGAGTTTTGGCACATTGATGAATGTATTCAAAGTCATAAATTCAGGGACTGGCATAGTCTGGATCAATTCCAGATCAACCTGACCACAAAGGATGTGTTCTTTACCGCTTCTGGAGGGCATGCTCTCATTAGACCAGCATGCACTTTTTTAGGTTGAAATTAGAAAAACTCTAAAATTCAGATACTGAGCTTATCTCCTCTACCCTTATTTCCCAATGAGGGTCATGTGATGGTATCAGTGTTCATATAACTAGGGACAAAACTCCTAGAACTTCCAGTCAACGATCTGGCATCATAAAAATTTGCTTAGTTTTATAAAGATTGTTTTTCAGAGTCTTTCACCAGAAAGTATGTGTGTATCTTCTTTGCTGTAGTGCACCACTGACAATGAAATACTTGCTTTGCCCTCTTGAAACAGAGTTCACTTTTCAAAAGTTAAATATAGAGTTTTAAAAAATAAAAACAATTTTAAAACACTAGAAATATATCTATTTTGGTAAGTTTGGAGGAAAATGTTTCACAAAATAATTTAACCATATAATTCTTTCAAAATTCAGGATTTTCTTTCACATGTTCCTGTTCACAATACATCCCTAGGGTTATGTTTAATTCCCTGTTCACCAACTGAAATTCTACCCCTTTCCCTTAAACTCTATATAGAATATTGAAATCAAAGGTGGCATTATTAGGTGGATAACTTCTCAAATTTAAGTTAATAATTTGTTAAATAAATTCTTTTTATCATTAATAGAACATTGTAGCACAAATCATATACAACCAGCCACAATGGAAGTAACGCTGTGTTCAGCAATGAACACCAACTTCCTCTGTTGTCATCTTCCCAACTTAAATTGAGATTCCATGTTTCCTGTAATTCAGACTGTGTTTTTAGGTAACAAAAACTTTCCACAGGGTGAGAAAAAAAGGTTCTTTATCTTGATGAATACTTTTTGACAAAGTGAGCACTGTTTTCTAAATCATATGGGGTCTTTAAAGAAAATGCTACTTTTCATGACTGGTTTGGCTCAGTGGGTTGGGTGTCATCCTGCAAACCAAAAAGGTTGCAGGTTCAATTCCCAGTCTGGGCACATGACTGGGTTGCGGGTGTGTGAGAGGCAACTGATAAATATTTCTCTCACACATAAATATTTCTCTCCCTTTATTTCTCCCTTCTCTCTTCTCTCTGTACAAAGAAATAAAATCTTAAAAATTAATATGGTACTGTACTGACGGACACTAATTTATCACAAAGAGAAAGATACTTATGTCAATTTAAACAAAGATGGAGGATTTACATACAACAAGCTTGGAATGACTCATATCCGAATTGACAAGACCACTCCTTTTAGGCAGAGTAGTAAGTAAGAGGAGAAATATCTATCAAATACTCAAGGTATTTTGACAGTAGGTTTGCATGCATTATTTCCTTCAGTAATTTCTAATCTGATTTGGTAGCTTTTCGTGGTTAGTAATCTTAGTATTGTTATTTTAGAGATGAGGAAATTGATACCAAAACTGGCTAAGTAATTTGGTAGAGATCAAGAAGTAAATCCTCATTTCAGAGTAATGTATAAGAAAGTAAAAAGGGAAATTAAACTAAGAAAAATATTCACCTTTGCGCATAAAAGGGGATTTGCTGTGATCCATCACTGTATTTGGGATATGTGTATAATTCACCAGGGGGTTATCCTTCATCATTCCAAACGAGGTGTGATGAACGATCTTATCCAGGATCTCATCATTTAAGTTTTTCTCTAGAAATGTAGCAATCTTCTTGATTTCTTGCTTTGGATTCTATTAGTGGGTAAAGAGACATCCAAGAAAATGACAAAGATAATGTAAAAGAATGTGATATTTATAATCTGTTTTATTAAATGTTTATCTGAATATTGAATCCATATTTGGTTGGGTCACTTAATAATTTGTAAAAATATTTATAAAAATGAGAAAATAATTTATGTTTAACAATATAGAGTAAAAATGTTTTGTTTGTTACAAATCTTACGTTTTTAGTTTACATTTAAAGTACAATAAGAGCAAACTTTGGACTAAATATTAAGAATATGAAGAGAAAAAATCCTAAGTGCTTTTTGAAGCTCCATTTGTAATCAGATTGAACTATGCATGACATAGAGAGGCAATTTGTTTTTATTCTTTCAACTTCTTTTTTCTGCTTTTCATCAAAAAATGTTTTCTTTTTAGTAACAATATTTAAAAACAAAAATAATGAATTCATGGACAACTTCAAGTACATTTCCTTAAAGTATAAATACTGATTAAGCCTTGCTTAGACACTAGTTAGTGAAAATAAACTCTAATAAATGTGCAAAGATATTGAGATCTAAAGTATTGATTAACCATTGAGGATAAAAAGAACCAAACTTGAGAAATGGATCATTTTCCAGATTTTAATGACATGAACAATATTTGTAAGTTTTTAGGAAGTCAAACTAAAATCTGCATGAATACAATGGAAAAATTTAGAAAAGGTGGTATCTAAGCTGTACTTAAAAAGATGAGTCAGAATTTACCAAGATGTGTGGTCTTTTGTGGTACTGAACAGTGAATTTCCAATAACGAAAGTAGTTGAAGCTCTTAGAGGTGTTAGTGTCTCATAATGTGTTCCAGGGAGAAAAAACAAAACGGTTCGAGTTAGATCTGATGTGTCCACAGGAATGAGAGAGGCATAAAACTAGAAAGATAAATTGGGTTTAAGTCGAGAACATCCTTGGATGTCCAGTGGAAGGATTTGTATCTGTAATAACAAAGTGAAGCAACAGCTTTGAATAATGTGTCTTATTAACTCTGTGCATGTGTGTGTGTGCATGTATACACATGTGTATGTTTTGGCAGGGAGTTCCTAGAAGGGAAGTTATGGTAATATTTGATGTGCGAAGCCTCAATGAGAGAAGCATGAGATGACTAATTAAGGGGTGGCGATACTTAGAATGAGTGCAATGTCAGAAGTCATGATAGTGGCGAAAAAGCCAAAAGAGAAGTTAGTAACACTAGGGCAACACAGAGATGGACAGGCAAATAGCAATTTCTGTTAGTGATTCAAAGTGTTTGGAGAATAATGTGGCCACAGCCAAAGCTGTGATGATGTCAGTTTATAAACCAGAAACGGTTCAAGTAGAGAGTGTTGCTCCTATTGTATCTTCCTCTGCTGCATTTCTCTTTCACCTCGTTGTTTGAGAATTTGTGTAAACACTTACAACCTCATGTAAATTATTGGACTTCTCTCTGAATTTTATTCTTGATATATAATTATACACTTGCTCTATTGTGGTTCTGTTAAAGCTCCTTATATAACATTGTCTAAGAATGTCTGTATTGGAGTAGAAACACATTGGCTTTTAATTGCGACCCATATAGAAGGTTTGAGTGGAATTCGAAGTATTTGGATATGCTTATAAAGCGGATTAGGACAGACTGTAAATTAATATAAATGAGCTGATTTGAATAAGGCACGTTAGCTACATAAAGAGAAAAGGCTGACATGAGAACATCATGTGGGAGACAGCATGTGAGTCAGAGTTTGGAAACCAGCCCAGCCCAGGAAATGTATTTCTCCATTCTGTGGAGAAAAGGGACTATATTAAGAAGCTAAAATTGCTCTTTTCATAATGCTAGTAAGTACTACTCACGTGTCCAGGAAGAAAGAGAGATACTTGGTACAGAAGAACAATGATGTCTCTCACAAAGAACTCATAATTTCATCTGATTAATTAAAACCACTTTAGTAGTGTAGCTGTGTATGTCAGCAAATTTACATTAATTACATTTAGACCATAGGTTCTCAGTGGGCTGCAAACAAATTTGATAGATAGTGGGAGCACATGCAGAGCAGAAAAACAGAAAACTCTTTAACGAGATGTGAGAAATAATCTGCGGGTTTCTCAGAAATACTTGGGACAAGGGATATTTACCTGGGACATGATTTCTGGTATGCAAAGTAGAATTGTTGCTATATTTTTTATTACTGCTTACTCATTTATATTTTCATTCATTCCAAGGGATCAATTATTCATACAACAAATGACCATTGAGCCTTTATTTACGGGGTAGGTGCTACATTAGGTACTGCAGACAGATGCAGTCACAAGAATGGTACCTGTAGTACCTTCCATCATGCATCTGAAAGTCTAAAAAAATTCTCATTTGAATACTCAGGCTTTTTGAACTAGAGAAACTTGGATTAAACATATTTGCCATGTGTGCATGCACATTTGCCTAATTTAGTAAAATAGCTCCAGAATAGGCCAGGAACTTTGCAGTAGTATTTCAAGTAATACTAGTTCATACAGGAGGATAGATGAATGCATATGAGTCCCTGTCTAAGAAGAAGTGGTAAGAAAATAAAAGAGGGGGGCACATTTGAAGATAAAACAGATAGGGCATGTGAACCAATGGGATGTTCAAGATACAGCTGAACTGTATCCACTATATGGAAGCCAATGAGGACAATTCACTTTCAAGTTTTGAAAAATGAATGGACACATAAGTTTCCACAATTAAAAAGTTATTGGTGATCTTAACAAGATTTGGATAAGCAGGCATGAAGAATAGGAAAAGCAATCATATCATTTTGGACTCCACAGGTTAAGTTGAAAATGTTATATGAATCCTTTTACCCCAGGATGTAGTGGGAAATTATCCATAATGAATTTCTATCATTTTACCTCTTTCATATCTTCATAGTGTAAGAAAAGTATTGGGTGTTCTTCTTTTTTCTTCCACCAGCTCTTAACATGATTAAACCAGGAGCCATAGGCCACTAAAACCAGAGAAGCAGTCTCTGACCACAAGCATTCATAAAATTAAAGAATTGTTTCTGAACAGTAAGTTAGATTGTACACACATTTTGTGGAATTTAATAGCCAAGGGAACTGAGAATATAAAGCCAATTTAAAAATATATGTAATCAACCAAATATGAATTTATAAGCAATCAGGTTAAAATATATAAAGTACAGGAAGTATTTCTTAATTTTTTTACTGATTTTATTCAGATTGTATTTCTTTTTTTTAATTACTTTATTTTTCTTCAATTAGTTGTCTGCATTTTCTCTCCCAAGGTAGTATTTCAATTGAAAATACATTGACCTCCAACAAGTTATATTTAGCCTCAAACAGAAGGAAACTATTGTTTTATAAAGTACTCATATCAACTATTTATCTATACTATAAATATACATATAACTGATTTAACTAAGCAATAATTTTTTTTGCTTAAGGGAGATAAATAATTTCTATTGCGAGCTACAATAATTTCTATTGTGAGCTAAATGGAGACTGGGTTTCTAGCAACTGAAAAGAGATTAAACAATATTTTCATTCAGCCAATGTTTAATACCAGGTTTATATACTGAAAGTCATAGTAAAATATTATATATATTTGATTGAATTTTTTAAATGATATTTGAATGTACTTGTTTCTGATTTGGCAAAAACAAGTGTTTAGAAAATAAAAAGCTATAGCATAATAATAATATTATTTAAAATTGAAAAAAATGACTTATTAATTTTAGGTCAAGGACTACGTACCGTTTCCAGCCATGAAATTCTCCAGATACTTTTCCCAGTTATCAGGAAGAGGGTGCAAATTATTCATCAAGTCAAAATGGTAATATGAAACTGCAACATCCTTGGCATTTCGAGCCACATAAATCATCTGCAGGAGGAGGAGTAACAGATCAAATGGTTGCTATTTTATTTAGGAAAATAAAAATTAACATACAGGAAAGAAAACAACATATTTAAAATCCATGAAATTAAAAGCAGGGGAAATGCTAGAGAAAATTAATCAAACAAAAAGTTTGCTCCTTTAAAAAAATAAATGAAATTGACAAACAGCAAGACAGACAGCATGAAAGAGAGAAGACAAAAATAAAAATATAAAAAGATGTCCCATATCACATGCTATCAGGAAAATGCAAATTAAAACATTGAGACACCACTTCACAATAATTATTAAAATGACCACAAAGTCCAAGACATTTGCAACACCTGATCCTGCTGAGGATGCGGAGCATTATAAACTCTCATTCATCTCTGTTGGTAATGTAAAATGGCACTGCTATTTTGGAAGACACTTTGGAAGTTTTTTGTTTTTTTTTGTAAAACTAAACACACCCATACCATATGATTTAGCAATTGCACTACTTGGTATTTACCCAAAGGAACTGAAAAATAAGGCACACTCAAAAACTCGCAGGTGGTTGTTTGTAGTAGCTTTATTCAGAATTGCCAAACCTGAGTAGCAACCAAGATGTCCTTCAGTAGGTGAGTGAGTAAATAAGCTGTGGTACCTCCAAACAATAGAATGTTACTCACCACTAAAAAGAAATGAGCTATCAAGCCATGAAAAGACATAAGAATCTTCAATACACATTACTGAGTGAAAGACTACAATCGATAAAGGCAACATACTGTGTGATTCCAAGTATATGATTTTCTGGAAAAGGCAAAACTATGGTGACAGATCAGTGGTTTCCACGGTTGGGGAGGGAGGGATGAATAGGTGGAGCACATTGGATTTTTTTTTTTAAGATTTTATTTTTTCATTTTTAGACGGAGGGGAAGAGAAGGAGAAAGAGAAGGAGAGAAATATCCATGTGTGGTTGCCTCTCAAGTGCCCTGTACTGGGGACCTGGCCCACAACCCAGGCATGTGCCCTGACTGCAAATTGAACTGGTGACCCTTTGGTTCACAGCCCACATTCAGTCACCTGAGTGAGCCACAACAGCCAGGGCAGAGCACAGAGGATTTTTAAAGCAGTGAAACTACACTATATGACACTGTAACGTATAATTACACACAAACACATGCATATATATATATATATATATATATATATATATATATATATATATATATATATATATACATTTGTCCAAACCCATAGAATAAGGGGTCAAACTCATTTTCTTGGGGTCCACATCAGCCTCATGGTTGCCTTCAAAGGGCCAAATGTAATTTTAGGACTCTGTAAATGTAACTACTCCTTAACTAGGGGCAAGGAGCTCTACATTCAACCCTTTGAAGGCAACAGAGAGGATGATATGGCCCCCGGTGAAAATGAGATTAACACCCCTGCCATAGAATGTACACCAAGAATGAACCGTACTATGAACTATGGACTTTGGGTGATGACAGATTGTCAATGTAGGTTCATCAATTGTAACAAATGTGCACTCTGGTGGGAGATGCTGATAATGGAGACTCTAAGTGTGTGTGGGAGCAAGGGATGTATGCACAATCACTTTGACTTCCACTCAGTTTTGTTGTGAAACTAAAATTTGTCTATGAATAAATGAAATTGCTATAGAAAAAAATAAAATCTGTTAAAAGAAAGAA